>APFE031413569.1:0-36451 GCA_000404065.3 Pinus taeda | reverse complement strand
TAATTTAAAAAAAATGAACATAATAAATTTTAAAGTGTGAAAAATAAGTCTCTAAAAAAAGGTATATTGTATCAACACGTTTCAAAATCAGCATGAAAATCACTAACATTTAAAAACAAATATTTATATTTGATACATAAGAAAAATTAATTTGTCAAAAATATGCTTAAAAAAAAAACTTGTATTCTGTGTCACCACTTTTCAAAATCGGGTCACGTTTTTAATACCCCTACGAAACGGGTAATTGTATCGATTATTTAAAGTGCCAAAATCTGTGTTCTAAAAAAATATGTGTGTTCTACATCACCCCTTTTCAAAATTGGGTCAATTTTTTGTTATCTCTACGAAACGAGGAACAGTATTAGTTCTTGTTTCAAAGTTTACATTGTTTAATTATCACACATACCTAAAAGACAGTAAATAATGTGCAAATCTCCACCAAAATTTTATGCATAATAGTTATTTAGGTAAAGACCATTTCTAGGCTTTCCTAAAGGAATACCATTGTAATCAACCAACTCTTAGGCTCCTTTAGCTAATATGCTTTTTATGATGTAAGGGCCATGCCACATGGGTTCGAACTTTCCTACGCCTAACTTGTCATGAGCTTGATCATAAACCAAGACTAGATCACCTTCTGAATATAAATGAGGATTGACATTTTGATGAAATTGAGCTTTGACACATTTTTTGTGGGATTCACTAGACACTGCAGCATCATAGTGATTTTCATGTAAACGTGCTAAACGTACAAAATGTTCTTCGTCTGCAAAGGTAACATGCAGTAATTTGATAGCTAGTTTTATGGATGGGATTTCACATTCAATGGGTAATACTGCTTCCAAACCATAAAAAAGTTGGAAAGGAGTAAAACCCGTCGATGTTTTTTTAGTAGTATGGTAAGCCCACAATGTTGAAAAGAGGATGGATTTCCATTTTCCTTTATGAATATCAACTATATTTTTAATTGTATTAGTTAAAAATTTATTAATAGCTTTGACCTGACCATTAGCTTGTGTATATTAAGGAGTAGAGTTATCATGGTGTAGGCCGAGTTGTGTGGATAGTTCAACCATCATAAAGTTATGAAAATGACTACCATGGTCTATAACAATTGCTTGTGGGACACCAATGATGCACCACTAGATTATGGAATTATTGATGGACATCAAAACATGGAAAGAAAAAAATGGGGGTAGACAAAGAGAATATTCCTTATTGACATCAATGAAGTTCATAATAATTAGAAGGATACACAATATCCAAAGTGGAGAGTAAAGCCTTGCATTGTGAAGCACTTTTCTAGAGGACTTATAGAGCTAACATGGTGGCAAGGGACTATTCCAATTCATCTACCATGTTATAGTTATGGGAGTCCCATGCAAGGGACTTGGTAGCATTTCGACATAATAGTCCCTTGGTGATATTAAGTTGTGCCTTCACCATTGGTTTATGGATTTGTAGGGTGCCATTTGTTGATGAAAATGGATTTTTGGATGGTGGCATTAAGTTTAAGGTGGAGGACCGTATTGATGAAATTGAGTGGAGAGGTTGATATGGTGGAATCCATCATTAGGATATGATAGGCACAATTCCTCATTTGATTGAGAGGTGGAATAGGGGGAACAATTCAGCCATCATTGGTGGCCACATATCCCTGGCTGGGAAATGGGCTCTAAAGTATGGCCAACTATGAAGGTGGTCGAGCTAAGGTAGAATGTGGATGGTTGTATCACTTAGAAGTCTCTTCAGTTTCCCATAACATATGAATCTCAAGGAGGATATGGAACTCATATGTATAATTTCCATAAGTACCATAACAAGCCCTAAGGATTATTAATTTGAATAATATTTTTTTGCTTGGGTTGATTTCCTAGGTATTGGTTTATGGTATTCAAATTTCCTTCGATGTTGTTATTGGATTGTTGGTCTAGGTTGCGAAGGTTTCCCTAATTTTGGGAATTTTGTTTTCCCTTCCCCTTATTCCTTTTCTTCAAATTACGAGAGTTGTTGACATTTTGTTGGGCATACACTTGACCTTGTTGAGGTGGTCCATGCTGAGGTATGCGAGCTTGAGATGTTGGTTCTAGAAGGGATAGGGCACTTGGTTGGGGGAATGAATAATAAGGGTCCACTATTACACTTTGGTAGGTGGGTGTACAATATTTCCTAGGAATAAGATGATGTGAATGGATATATCCATATGAGGTACTAGTACACCCTTGTGAGGAAAAATAACAAGGATCATGCAGGGAATAAGTGTAAGAGGTAACGGTTTCCCCATGGGGCTGACCATATTCCATTTTTAATAATGGAAACGAGGAAGGTTTTTGATATGTAATAGATCCAATCATGCCATATGCATCATGTGATGCCCTTGATGAAGTATCACCTAAGCAAGAGTGTGGGGAATCAAGGATGTTTATGTATAGATAACTTTGTTAGGCATATATTAGATTGTACTACTTGGCCTTCTGAATGGCCTCTTCCTTTGTTTTATGTAATGTTGATGAAACATCCTTGGAAATGGAAATAATTAGGGATTTCAAAAACCAATCCATAAAGAATCAATCATTAAGCTCCAAAGCTTTGCACAAGCTCTATTATATACACCACTCTTGAATGTGGTCAGTTGTGTGGGTTTAATGGTATTATGACATAAGGTTGAAATCTCAATGTTCATATCATGGTGCATAGGTAGTTGAAAGTATTAAAGGAAAGCATTCACAATAGTGGCAAAGATATGATGAGTACCACAAAGTTGGTGAAGATACCATTTTTTTGCAACAACCATAAGTGTGCATTGAAATAGATGAATGTTAATTGAATCTTCCATGATGGAGTTTGAGGAACACCAAATGTATAATGATTAAATGTGGTTAGTGGTATCCTCTCTTGAATTCCCCTCAAACTTTGATATATCCAAGGGAAGCTTGGTTGTCATTAGGGGCCATGTTGGATCATGAAGGAAAGGGGCACTAATGATCTAGCTCAAATGAGGTATATTCAAGCTAGACATGAATGAAATAAATGGTTGAGACACATTTTTTCTTGTAGGGGTCGCTACATTGGCTCCAACATTGCAACTAACATTAGTTCTGGAATTAGTACTGACGTTGCCTCCATTGTTGGCACCAACATTGGGATCAAAATTTCTACTGAGGTTGACACATGCCATGTTAGTGGGTTGGGTTGAGTTGAACTAGAGGAAGAGGAACAACTGGATGAATAAGAAGAGTTAGAGCTTAAAGGTGGGCTAGGGGGAGGGAATCTGAGTCATCAAGCAAGTTTAACTAATCATTTGAGATGAAAAATGAGGGTGAAGGTATCTCATCTCTGTGGTTGGTGTAGCTTCATCCTACAAAAGAAAAAGAATCTAGATTAATAGGTCAACTACTCCTAAAAAAATACCTGGATTGAATTTCAAAATGGCCTTCCAAACAACCTAAATACTAAATGATTAGAGCCGACAAGGTTGAGTGAAGGTATCTAAGATAATTACCCTTAAGGATTCTAGGTGATGAAATCTGGCAGACCCACAAAATTTTTTCCCAGGTGTTGTTTCTTCCCACAACCACCACCTATAGGTTAGCTTTCCTACAATATTGGCCACTAAGGTTACATTTTTCCAATGGAGGCAAGAGAATCTCAGCTTCTGGGTGTCAAATTTTGAACTAGATTCTTGACAAAGAGTTGAGAGTGTTAAAGGAAACCAGTGGTATTTGTAGTCTAAGCCTTACCCCCTTCATGAGTTTCTTTTGCAAATCAATTTGTAGCACTGGATGGTGAAGGATTTCAAGCTCCTTGAATTTAACCCTTATGTATCAATGTATAATGACCAATGGATGTTATTTGGATGTCTATCCCACTCTTCCTAACCTAACTAACATATTTGTTTGGTTCTCAAGGGAGCCTAATCAATGTGCGTTAGATTAAGGTTGATTTTAAGAGCTCAACTTGGGGTCATGAGCCAAGTGTTTACTTTAGTGGTGTGTAGGCGTGTGAAAGTGTAATTTGTTACAAATTGAAATGAAAATACTTTGCAAAGAAAATAAAGGTAATCAATTTCCTAAAAGTAGTAAATAGAATGTTGTAAATGAATAGTAATCAAACATTCACCATAATGAAGAAACTACCTAACCTATGAGTGTTTCATGCAAGTAAAATGGAGGTGAGAAAGACGGGAAAAAGGTAGGTTAAATGGGTAGAAAATAAATCAATAATAAATATGCTATCTCATTTAGTATCCTACAACCAACTTTTTGTAGAGGTAACAACAAGGAAACACTAGTTTTGGGTAGTTGATTGACCTCAAAAAGATATATCACAGAGAGAGATCCAAAAACAAAATAAAGAGCAGACTAATACTAATACAAAATAGATGGTCTTAGACTTAAACTTTAAGGAAGAAGCAAGTGATTAGATCTAAAAAATGTGGTGACAACGTTCTAACCAGTCTACAACAAACAACTATCAACTCATCCCTACCAAAGCTCAACTTGGTGTAGAAGTACTAGAATCCCTCTTAGGGGGTTTTTTTCTTCCTCCCAGGGTTTAGAAGATGAAAACATCAAGTCTTGGAAAACTACAAGTGATACAAGGAACCCAAAACCCTACAACAAAGACTTAGTTGGGAAAAATAAGAAAAAATTGAATTTTTCAAAACAATTGCCAGTGAAGAAATATATCTTCAAAGTTCATTGCTAGTGCTGATATCAGGCCAAAAAAATGTATTGGAAATGTAGAAAACATACCAAAAAGTGTGTTGGCTACCTAATACCTTAGTTTGACCTATGACCTGAAAAAACACTTGGCAAAGCGAAAAAGGTATCAAATTCTTTCAAAATTTACTAAAAATGGAATTTTACTAAAAGAGGAAAGGGGGAAAATCTCACAATACAGAATCCAAGACTTGAAATGTTCAAATCCCTAGTAGAGTCTTCATCTATTAGATGTTTTTTTAATACAAGGGTTAGCAAAAATATCTAACATACAAGTTGCAAATAGTCCAACAGAATATTATGACAATTTATGATCAAACCCTAATATGGTCACATATTTATATGATTACTTGTGAATATGTAAAAAATTATAGCAAACAGAAATAGAAAATACAAGACAATACAATGTATGTCAAACTCCAACTAACCTAAGAAAATTCTTTATTAATATAATGTCACCTATGAGAAGTTCCAAATAAAATGTGGTTCTAAGGACTTTCCCCTTGGGAGGGTTCATAGGAAATCCTGTCATGTAGCAAATGGTTCCCTCTATTCAAATGGAAGATGATCCAAAAGAGAAGAAGAAATAAATAAAAAAGTGAGCTTATAGTGGAGAAGAATCAAATGATTTAGGAACATAATTTTGGTGATGAAAAAGATTACAGTGAGATGATGAGAAAACTTCTCTATACATAATTTAATATTGTCTAGATTTGGTGAGTTCAAATATAATAAAATATTCATTGGACCAAATCAAGGTCTAACTAATTTGGTATTTTATTATTATTTGTGAGAGGCAAAAGTCAAAAATAATGGTTAATAACCTTTATTTAATAACTTCAAATTAATGACTTATTGAGTTAATTAATGAAAACAGTCCATAAATAAATGATTTATTAGGTTATTTCCACTTTACTGGGTAAAATAGGATGGAAACGATTTACAAATAAATGATTTATTAAATTATTTCAAAGGAAACAAATAATGAAAGCAAAAATATATTAAATTATTTTCTCCTTGACCTATATATTTAATTATCTTCCTATTAAAAAAGGATACTCAAATTCACCCACTTCTACACTTATGTGAAAACAATCTTCTCATCCATGACTGACTTTATTTCCAGTTGATTTCTTGAATCTATAACTATGAGATTTTTCTTCTTCGTGTCCTTCTTTCTATTCTTTTGGTTGATCTCCCGATGTAATTTCTAGCAGTTCTCCTCTATGTGACCATTGATATTGCAATGGTTTTAGTGGTTTCAAGTATTTTTGCACCATTGTGCTATGGATATTAGATTCTTGTTCTCTCCCCATTTCCACTTCTTCTTCCCCTTCTTAGAATATTTCTTGTGTTGTTTGTGCTTTTAACCTCTTTACTTCCCTTTCTTTTAGCCCGTGTTTTCCAAGTTGTGCCTATACTTAACCCTCATCCATCAAGGCTAGATTTGAATACTATCACTTTCCTTCAAAGTTGTCTATGTAGACCCCCTAGATACTTAAGGAGTATAACTAGGTTCTTGAAAGAGATACTCAACATTATTTCCATATTCCTAAATCCTATGGTGTACTCATGTAAACTTTTCCTAAACTAATTCCACCAAATCCATTCATCCTCTACATACCCAATAGAGTAGGATTGGAACATTATGAGAGTTTTAAATTGTTGGGCGCGGGATCCCCCAATGGTAGGTTTAGGGCTTAAAGCCCATATTTTGGTCCAATTTTGTAATCCTAATGTAAATAATCTACATTTTGTGGTCGCGGAGCGTGTATTTGTTAAAGAGTCATAGGGTTGTCTGCCCTTATTTTGATAATGTAATGTCGGTTGTAAAAGATCTACCCATGGTCTGCAGACCATGGGATTGTATAAATAGAGTGAAGCTCTAAGTGTTCAAGGGGATCAATGCAAAAAACTAATCAATGACGAAGAATTGAATCATATATTTGGAGTAGAAGTCGATGTTTGGGTCGTAGCGTAGGTAGAGGCTCTGCGGCTAAGCGCGCAGAGGCCTATAAGTCTGCAGCTGAATGCGCGGACCCCTGCAGCTGAGTGCACAGGGCAAGTCAAGTATGTAATCATCTAGAATTATCAATAAAGAGAAGTTTTCTATAATTTCTGTGTCTTTATTTCTTGTTTATGCATCTGTTATATTAGGTATGAATTTCAATTCTAATACTTATATGATGTGCGAATGTGTATAATTGTATTGGTTAAGTGAACACAAGTAAGAACATCTATTTACGCAAATATAACTAATATCTGTTAATAAGATAAGTAAGATACTTAGCGTAGTTTGAGAAATATCATAGTTCGTTGCCCTAGCAGCGTGAAAGTAGATCAGCCCCTGGTTAGGGCTGCGCGAAAGCTGATTGTAATAGTTCGCGAAGGTACTAAGGGTAGAATAGAGGGATAAGAAACCTACATGAAGACAAGTATAGTTGGAATAAATCGACATCACATCCATCTCAAGGGTGTAGAAACTTGGTTCCAGCATCCCCCCCATACTACTTCGGGTGAGACTTCGGTCCGCGCTCTACGAGCTATGCTGAAAGGGCTAGTAGTGTAGGGATTTGTTTAGCTAACTAACTTTGAACCTAGGTCAGGCCCCCATAAGCCAACAAATGGTTCCTTTGTCAGGAATAGAATCTGCATAGAGATGTGTGATGTTGTATCACTGTAATCCAAATAAGAAAGGAATTGAAGGCTGGTTGGATAGAAGAATTCATGAGTTTGCAGCGCAGGAGAACAGAAACTCGTGACTATCAAAAGAACAATGGCTAGACAACTACTTGTATACAGAGATCCACAAAACCTTTTTCGCCTCTTTCCCTACTGAGCTATACGAGTGGGTTGCGAAGCTAGCAGATAGACAAGGAAGGTGGAAACTTAATAGTCCTATTGTGTAGACCTTAGAGCTGGTACGAAGGTTGGAAGAATCGAAGGATAAGATCACGCACACCATTGATCATTGGCTCTATTGTATTATAGGAGGATTTGTTACTGAGTTTGCAGTCGACACCTCAGTCAGTTATAGCGATGCAGAGCAACACTTTCTCAAACGACTGCGAGGTAAGTACGTAAAATCTCTAAATACTTGGATTAAAATGTTGTTGTGCAAAAAACAGGTTATGTAGCTACCTTAATGTTCGAGTCTACGTGAAGCAGAAGAATTTACATAAACAAATGAAATAAGGGTCCAGGGCATAGCCCCTTGATTTCACCTCCACAAGGAGATGAAGAAGGGATTGTGAAGGTCTCTCTGCGAAGTGATATTCAATTGATAAGATAGGGATTTCTGCGAATACCACCTTCACCCACACCACCTCCATCTTCACTGCCATCACCTCCCACTTCACCTGTACCACCTCCACCACCACTGCGATTCAGTATGGCAAATACAATGAAGTTTCCTGTGTTCAAAGGTTTGGGAAATGAGGATCCATACCAATTCTGGTTTGTTGTAAGAGCTGTATGGGAAGCGCAAGGTGTTACAGATGACCATATAAAGAAAGCGACACTAGTTAGTGCTCTGCGGGATCACGCACTGACCTGGTATATTAAGTACTCCAACTATAACCCGAATGTGAGAGTCACGGACATCCAAGTAGCACTAAATAGGGAATTTTGTAAGCCTAAATCTGAAGCACAGTCGATTGTGGGATTCAAAGAGATCACGATGCTACCAAGCGAGACTCCTTGGGAACTAGATCAAAGGCTGAAATGTACGATCCGCGAAGCCAATATGAATTTGACATATGGACAACATCGTGAGTGATTTGTAGCTTCTCTACTACCACATTTAAGGAGTTCCCTATCATAGTAGAAGATAACAACTCAGACAGAGGCCTTAGAGATTGTTATGAGGCTACATGAGACCCCGATGCAAGATCCTAACCTAGGAGTTCAGCAGATCCATGCGCAGCTGAAGAATTTGTGCCTTGAGATGCAAAGTATGAAATAGGATAGGATTGTTTGGCCAAAGGTATGTGAAGAAGTATGGTGCGTAAAATGCAAGAGTCAGGGTCATGACAAAGACCACTACCCAGTCTTTACAAATTATGTTGCAAGAGGAGGAGTGATGCCTTTAAGGCAAGAAGCTCAAGCAAAACCTAGAGCGGTGCCTTCTTAGTGGTGTGCTATCTATCAAATAGCTAGAAAACATGTCATGGATAACTGCCACTTGTTACAGAAGTATACACAAACTCCACAACAGCTGTTCTATAACTTTTGTAGGTCGGTGGGACATGATGAGTGTACTTGCAGGAGCTATGAATTGATGATGGATAGAACTCCCACCTAGAGAGTTCAGGCCAAAACGCAGTCCCTTGAATAGAATGGAGTGATGACACAAATAGGATTTCAGGGGCGTGGACGAGGTCGAGGCAGAGGAGAACCTGGTAGAGGTCACGAACAGTTGATTTGCTACAATTGTAGAGGGTTGGGACATTATGCCCATGATTGCACTAATCCAACGCAGTTGTTGTGCAAGTATTGCATGTTGTTTGATCATGAGACAGAATATTGTCCTACATTGATAGCTAGGATATGTGACAAAGGAGCACTACCACCTCCCCTGACTCAGAACCTACAAACGATGAGGTCTAAGCCACGGGAGGAAGATCCGAACATAAATATAGTGCTTCAAAGTGGGATTGCGACATGAGATGACAAAGGGAAACAACCTTAAGATAGTACATGGGTTCGCAAAGCCCCAGTGAAGGAGGCTAAGTTCTATTTGGAGTGCACTCGAGAAACCTTCATGGAAGCTAAGAGGAGCTTTATTGAGGCCTCCACTTCAGGAAGCGAAGATAAACTGGAGCCGGAGATGGACCCTTCTACGCTAACAACTTTCCTCGAAATGTGTATGAAGTTACTACGCGACAGTAAAGTTGTGAAAGGGTTACAAGAACTTATCAATAGATGTGTTGGGACTGTGCTAGATGAACGCGCGTAGTCCACAAGATTGGAAAGCATAAAACAAGTATGTGGTGTGAAATGAGACTCACCACGCAGATCGGGGAATACGAAATGGATCAAGTCATTCAGGATTTGGGATTAGATGTGAATGTCCTATTGAAATAGACATGGGCGCCAATGGGGATACCTGCACTGTAATGGTCTCCAATTCAGCTAAGGATGGTGAATCAGTAGAAAATAATACCCATGGGGCAGTTGTAGGGAGTAACCATGGATATTGAGGGAGAAATTGCGCTGACAAACTTTGAAGTCATAAAGATTGTTGATGATAGCAATCCCTACCCCGCACCCTTGGGAATTGACTAGGCCACTGATATGAATGGGGTAATCAATGTGAAGAAGCGAAAAATGATCTTTGAGAAGAAATCGATGCGCGTAATAATACCCCTGGATCATGCTGAAGGATCACGCTATACGGAGTCGGCTGCGACTATGAGAGCGATGATGATCTCCACTATGTCTATAAGATAAAAACACGAGACCAAGACTAGGTGAATCCCACCACAGATGGGTGGATTACATGGGAGCACGAGATTTCCTGCACTTCAGACTCTGATGAAGAAATATAATGCTGGCAGAATCAGTTACATGAAGTAACTATGCTGAATTGCAATATGATGACCAGGTCATTGTGCTGCATATCATCAGAGGCAAGAAATCTGTCTATTTATGATGGTTTGAATGAGGTAGATGTATTTTTGGATGCATTTGAAGGGGAGGTGCGAGAAGAGAAATGCTTCTAGGCCTTGGACTGGGCACTGCATGCTACGCCCGCAAGATGGTGGGGTACACACAAGAGAAGTTTTTATGATTGGCGCTGATGTAGAAAAATTATGCGAACATGATTTGGGAAGCCTAAGATGCAATTGACAGACAAGTGTGATGGGTAGAATGATCCGCTGTTGAGGGATTTTATCCCCTAGGGCTTTTGGGTGGAACCCTAGCAGACTGAAAGTTGTCTAAACAAAGAAACATGCACACACACAGCCATTATGCTAGCAAAAGCTAATTCTAAGGTAAGAAGGACGTACCTCAGGTCCTACGTTCGGGTAGTTCCTCAAGGATCCAAACCCTTCTTCACATCCCTTTCGCTCCTTTGCCCTGCAAAACCAACAATTCCAAAGAATGCAGCAGTATATGGACAAATATTTATACAAAAATCATCTTTATGTTATACAAGAAAGGAGTTAGTTATGAACTTTTAGACATCCATTCATACATGAAATTCAAACATGAACATCATTAACATAAAGAAGAATCATATCGGGAACCAAGACATGTTTCTTTATTACAGACAAATAGAAAGTACAAAAAGAGTAATATCACCTGAGCAACCTCTGCAGGCTCAAAGCTCAGCCTCCTTCTGGATCCGTCCCGCCTCAAGCCTCTAGCATATCTCCTTCCAAGACTCACTCCAAGATGCCATAACTAAGGGATGAACATCGAATCACAAGGAAACAAGGGTTTCCTGTACAAATGGGGGAAGTGCAAAAGGCACAAGGGTCTTCAGACCTGATCAGGGGGAAAAGCTTAGTATAATAACCTTTCTCTCTCTTCTCTCCTCCCTTAGGCCTTCCCCTTGGTGTCTTTTTATACCAATTCCAAATTAGTTTTTTAGTTAGGAATTGGTTGGGAACAGTTGAGGCCACAGGCACTAATAGGTTATCAGCAGGTAAAACCCGCGATCTCCTTCTGAAAATAAGGAGTTTTATATTTTTTTTAAGTGTTTTAAGACATATACGTGGGTTGGGTATATATGAACCTGCGTATACACACGTTTAACTCAGCGAAATGTCGCGTACAGGGAATAAAACACTGTTTTTTAGATTTTGGACCAGGTCTGGAAGGAAGGGTTTCCCTAGGCCATGAGTGCAGCATCACAAACCATAATAGTGATATTTGGAGCTATAACACTAGTATTTGGAAAGGAACCCATCTTTCCCATAGAATTCGAAATACAAACACTGCAAACAATACAAGAAGTCGGTCTAGATCTAAATGAGGCACAAATTAATAGATTATAGCAGATCAATGAGCCAGATGAAATCAAGCTCTCTACCCTTCAACACATTGCATTGATCCAATAGCAGCGAGCCAAATGGCATGATGCTCTCATTAAAAAGAATGTCTTCCGCGAAGGAGATTGGGCACTCCTATACGATTCTAGGTTTTAGGACTTTCCTTGGAAGCTTTAGACTCGTTGGCTGGGGCCATATGAAATCCAAAAGGTACATGATAATGGCACCCTTACATTAGTTACCATAGATAGATCTAGACATACCTTCAAGGAAAACGTCCACCGAGTTCGACTATACCGCAAACCACTTACTCGGGAATCCTTCTACCAGCAACTCCGCAAAGACTCTGACATGCAAATTTTGGAGGAGGAAGAGAAATCTTCCTTACCTTTGGTTCATTAAGTGATTCAACTGTTCTTATATTTTGTACATAATTCCTTTGTTTGATTAGCATAAATTATTCTCTGTATATATTTTTTTGTATTAACACTTCGTTGTTCCTTTTAGGAAGAAACAACATTCTCACTACCTTGTTGTTGCTTTTTCAAGAAACAACACCTCTGCATTCTGTTGTTCCTTTTTGAAGAATCAACAGTTCCATTATTTTTGTTGTTCCTTTCAAAAGGAACAACATCTTCACCGTTTTGTTGTTCCTTTTAGGAAGAAACAACATTCTCACCGCCTTGCTGTTCCTTTTTCAAGGAACAACACCTCTGCATTCTGCTATTCCTTTTCAAAGGATCAGCAGTTCCATCATTTTTGTTGTTCCTTTCGAAAGGAACAACATCTTCACCATTTTCATGTTCCTTTCAAAAGGAACAACATCTTCACCGTTTTACTGTTCCTTTTTCCAAAGGAACAACACTTGGATTTTTTTGTTGTTTCTTTTTCCGACGGAACAACACTGTCATTTTTGTTGTTCCTTTTTTGAAGGAACAACACTTGTGTGCACTTTTGTTTTTCTACTATTCCTTTTACGAAGGAACAACACTTGTGTTTTTCTATTGTTCCTTTTTCCAAAGGAACAACACTTGTGTTTTTCTATTGTTCCTTTTTCCAAAGGAACAACACTTTTGGTTTCTGTTGTTCCTTTTTTCCCGAAGGAACAACACTTGTATTTTATGCTATTCCTTTTCCAAAGGAGCATCACTTGCATTTTTTTTTGTTGTTCCTTTTTGAAATGACAACATTTTCATATTCCTTTTACTTATGCTTTTTCTCCTTTCTGTTCCAATTAAAAGACACCTGTTGTTCCTCTCAATATACAACAATTTCGAGTCTTTTGGAGCACAACTATACACTTATGCAATGCATACAAAACTAGAGCACACTGAAATCATTAAATTACATAAAATTTCTATTTTTACAAGAAATTGCTTTGAATTGATAGGAGGAAAGAGGAAAGGACACAATTATTCATCACTTTGCTATCATTATTCTACTAATACTGATATGATTGGTTACCTTTATCATGGTGGTTCTTTTTCAATTCCCATAATCTTCTTTGATCATTATTAAGGAATAAGAACAAAGGGCATATTTTTCTATTGAGATGTTAAGACTTCTTCCACCATTCCTACTCTTAAGCAGTGTTGAACCACCCTTTGTGTATAAATAGGAAAGTACTTTATAAAAGAGAAAAATGTTTATATGATTTGCTAATATCGGTTGCCAAATGAAGGATAGGGGGTCTCATCAAGAGCCAACCTACCATGATCGTAAGAAAGAAAGTGAAGCGACATTCCCACTATGGCCACCACACCAGGGATATGATCCAAGAGGCACATCAGAAAAAAAATAAAGAGTCCTTGGAATAGGAGGTCTCATCACGCACCGGCCTGCCCACCTTTCACTTCTTCCTGGTGAATGGCATTATGGTTTAACTGGTTACCAAGCCAGCATAATGACCTCGATTTTAACATTGCACAACACTTCCTAAGCATACACAAAGGATCATGGTTCCATGGGTGAAACAAAAAACTCTGTCAAGGTTATGGACACCTGTGGGCAACAGAGCTTTGCTGTTGGTATTGAAGTCACATTCCTTATACACCAATAGCAATCACCAAGAACCTTCTTTGTCTTATACCTTTGTAATGGGAAAATGAGATTATGTATATAACTTCCACAAACCTTTAAACACATGAAAATCTATTATAACCAATCATGATGGAAAAGTTGATAATGACTGCATCAGACGTTTTGTGCATGTCAGTTGTCCTATCCTCCTAGCCTAGCATCATATCACAACATTTTCTTATTTATTAAGCGGTTCTATTATACACCTCGATTTCGGAAACCTGCTCCTTTTGTGAACATGGCATCTCAGTATACATTGTTTCTTTATGACTCTGTACCATGGAAGTTCGGCACGCATCTCCCTCATTTGATAGTCGAGGACGGCCTATCACATTGCAGGGGGGAAGTAGGTGACCTCATAATTTGCTGGTATATGTGTCAGACTATTATTCGGAAAATTTTCACTTGGGAATAGCAAGGCTTAATGGTATATCATTTTTCAATTTACATGGCTTGTTGTTCCTAAGTTATTTCTATATTATGCTCTACAACAATTAGTAAGTGACTCAGGATTTGAACGAGCTTGCTGTTTCGTTATTTTCTCTGTATTTCTAATAGTTTGACCAACCTATTGTTCCATTTCCATCTCTGCATTTTTATAGTGTGCTAAAACATGGGAGGAAGATCAATTTGTAGAGAACCATAGGTATTCACAGTTTCTGATGCTACACGAGAAATCTTAACAAGGGAAGGATGGATAGTTTATCTCAATTGGTTACAATAATCCAAAGAGACTGTAGCAATAGAATTCTTACAAAACTTGCAAGAATATCACTCCACAGTGAGAGGGAGACACATAGCAGTCATCGATGACATAATTGCAGAGGTCTCAGGATTGCCAGCCACTAGACCTGTGTGGACTCTAAAGAAGGAGAGACTATGAAAAATGATAAAAATCTTCCAAGATGAAGAAAAGAACCTGACAGTAAGAGGAAAGGGAGTTCTACCAGCAGCATTAGGAGAGCCATGGGTAGAATTGGTGAAGATCATATAGAGATACATCACCTATGAAGGCAAGAAAGATGTGGTAAGACCACAAAACCTTAAACTTTTAGCCGTATTAAAACATAAATGCTCTGTGAATTTGCCTACATTTTAAAATTATTTACTACATGATGTTGCCCGAAGCATGAAAAAAACATGACATGTAGAATCGGTAGTAAGTCACCATGGGCTGATACGACTGATAGTTAGCTACAGTCTTGCTCAGCAATAGAGTAGTTGGGAAGAACTAATTTCCACGATAGATGGGGGACTGACTCTACTAGCCCCAAAATGAAAACATGCTACCACTACATCGAATAGACCATTGAAGCAGAGGAAATCAGTTAGATTGGAATGGATCAGAGGGAGGTTGGAAAATTCCCAAGGAAATACCAGCCAACTGGTGGAGATAGATTATTCAGGGGATGAGCAACCCCTGCAATTGGAAGGAAAGGAGAATGAGAAAGAGATGGAGGAAAATAAGGAGAAATAGTGGAAGAGACCGAGCAGTTGGGGCAGGCAAAGGAAGAGACAGAGCAATGCAAAGAAAGCGTGTTGCAAAATCCATTGCAAGAGGATGAATTGGCCCAAATTCTGGCCAATATGGGTGAATATGCTCAGCCTCTCAGCCCGCTAGGCCTCCACATCGAAGAAGAACCAAAGGAGCATTCTACTCATAACAAAAATGCATCTGAAGAATTATGTGATGAGGAAGAAAAAGAAGAGAATCATTCCATTCATGATGAAAGTATATCTGGAGAGAAAAGTGATGAAGATATAGAAGCAGAACAATCTGTTCCCAGCCAGAATACATCGGAATAATTTCATGGAGAAGGGGTGGAAAAACAAGTCACCCAGGAAATAACATAACCAGTCAGGGTTTATACTCCTGATCAACCCAATCAGAACAACGAAGGGGCACCCAAAGAAGAAAACCAAGGAATTGGCCAAGAGAATAGTCCAGGCCCAAGTAAAAAGACAACTGTTCCTTCTAAGAAAATGGAAGAAATTAAAAGATTACGAAAAGCATAGCAAAGACTGTTGAGTGTGATAGCATGACATCGACAACAAAATAGGGTTTTGAAAATGGGAAAGAGAGCAAAAAGGACCTTGGGGGTAAGACATGCAACCACTCCGATGAGACCCCTTAAGAAAAAGGTTAGGAGGACTCAAGTCCAGCTTGCCATTCAAAACCAAAAGGAACAACATTCAACTGTTGCCCATGTTGAGGTGCAAACAGATGATATATCGGCCTGTGACAAAGAAGTTCAGATAGAGACACAATCCTCTGAATAAACTCGAACCATAGTTACGAAACAAAGCAATAAGAATATTCAAGTGAACCTCTGGCCTACAACTACCATGTGGGACAATGATCCGAGGACAGTAACCCTACGAGAGGGTTTGATGCAAGCTCATCAAGTAGTAGAAAAACTTACAAAACAAACGGTTTCTTGAGAAAAGTATGAAGAATTACAACAGCAATTAAGGAATGTCAATTTATCCGAAAGCCAGCCTTTTGAAGGATGGTGAAAGGAAGAAGAAAGAGTTGCAAAGGTAACTCATAGGTTAGATGTAGTTATCAAACAAATGGATACCTTATGATATTTGTAAACTGATGTTCTAGCATGTAGAGCCCCTGCTAAGAATTATGCGTTGTTTTTAATGGAATGATATTTGCAATTGAAAATTACGGCTATCAAAGCAGGAGCCCCTATACAAATTAATACTATTGATGATTTCATAAATTGTTGTAAGCACTATGCAGTAAAGGTTCAAATATTATTGTGTGAATTTTATCTACGTAACCTTGTGTTAGATCAAGAGACAGAGCATAATCCAGGCCCTTTCATTGGGGATATCCAACTACAGGCATTTATTTCATTTAGAGTTAATCAAATCAAATGGCTTAAAGCCTATAGTGCCTTCCAAAGACAAGAAAACGGATTAGATTTATGGGTAAGAGCTAAGCCTAGAGATCCATTATAGTTGTGGAATAAGCATAGGAACCTCATGAGGACTTCAGGCGTGACTAAAGCATTAGGATCCATTCATACAACAATCAATCGGCAAGGGATAGAATATTTTTTTACCATTAAGGACCTTGCCATTGCAGCTGCTAAATTTTGATATCAAACTTCTAATCCGAATATCCAACTTAGGGAACCATTTAATTATGATAACTTTAAGTTAGCCACTGATTGCTTGAGCCTCTATGGTGATCTTATTTTGAGGTAAGGGCCATATTGGTTAGGCTATAGGTTTTGCAGTCTAGTTATTTGGCACCTTGCACCTCGATACCAAGCCTTTTATGAGATGCCTTAGGGTCAGACAAGACATCTTTTTGAACACCTAGCTAGAAATCATGGTTGTAGACCATCAAATGAGATCCCGTCTCCAGCCTACTCTCTCACCGCCTTACATGTCAACTACAATGTTTTCATGAGGACATGGAAATGGTTAGCAGGGGGTGTGTGGAGTACTGAAGAAGGTATGTTCTTATCATTTATTTTTTCATCTTTGCTTTAAAACTCATAACCTCTTTGCATCATGAACTAGGTAGATAATAAGAAATTATGACAAAATCTAAGGGATTTAGATGCAATGCAAAAACAACTAATAATTTCCATTTTCTTATGTAGGAAAAGGAGAAAATGGAAGATTTATGTCCCAAAAGAAAATACAAGACAAAGTTAACTATTGTCCCTCTAGTAGGAAACCGCATGCAAACAAGAAGATCCAAATTGGAGTGTATCAACCAAGAAAGGGAAAAGGAGATATCAAATCGGTGCAAGAGAACAAATGGATAATTGGGAATTAACAGTCTAGCAAATCCCTCTGGATCCTTTGATCCCGAGGGATTGCTATCGTAACTATTTTTGCATTATTGATATCTCCACTTGGTTGTTATAAGAAGGGGCAACACTGCTAGCCTGGGGGACGACCTATTGTTATTTTTATGTAATTCACTTTTGTATTTGAAACTTTGATCATCAACTCTTGTTGAGAAGTGATCCACTGTAACTCTGCTTTGATGTTTTAATATAAATCTGGTTGCTGTTCCATCTTTGGTTCTTGAGTAATCTCAAGCGGTGTGTCCCTGGAGGCTAAGGGCCCAGCCCTGGTGGAACACTTGCTCTTGTACCCTTATCTCTAATTGATGTGTGGTTTTCATTGATTAGATTTGTTCGATAATTTGATGTGTTTTGTTATTTTACATTACGGTTCGGTTATACTTTGTTTATGCTCAGCTGAGTAATGTTGTTCTCTGTGATAGGAATGTTGTGTTGTTCATTCTAACTTTGTAACATGTTGATGTTCCTTTTACCATTGATATAACATTGCTATTCCTTACAGAATGCCATTGTTGTTCAAATACAGAGTAACCGTGTTGTAACATTCATAAGTTGGTATTATTGTATTCATCTATTGTTTACACTTAATTGCGATTGTTGTTCAACTGGCATTGTCATTCCATTACGAATTACAATCGTTATTCTTTATAAATGAGATTGATACTTGTTGTATCGAAATCAGATCACTGTTTCTTTTAATATGAAGCATGTCGTGTGTTATTTATCTTGGTTCATTGTACATTTATAATCGACTCTAGTTGTTGTTCTATATTTCATTTCTAATTAGTTGTCATTTTGTTTCCCTTTGCTATCTAATTTATCTTTAGAGTAAAGATTGTTATCTGATTCATGTAGGATACAATTGCTGCATTTATTTCCGTAGACTAAGGTTTTCCTTTTCAATCTTGTTTATAAGACTAGTTGCTATTCCATTTCCTGTTATTTGTATTATCATTGCCTTGGTGTGTAGAATGATCTGAGAGTGTAGTGAGCATTGACATTTGTTGTCTAGCTCCCAGATTGATGATCTTTTCCTTGATTATCCTTAATTACATCAGTTTACAGAGGGATGAGTTACCGTTACTGTACCCTTGATTGATAAATTGCTATAATTTTATGAGTGCATGATTTGGGGTCTAAGGTGTTTTTCTGTAAGTAGACCTTATTTCAAGCATCGGTTTACTCTTGTATTTAGAGCACTATACTACTAGAATTACTCTGACAAATGACCACCTCAAACTGAGTAAACTCTTTGAAATAACAAATCGTTCTTGGATTGATTAGTTAATGTAGGGTAAATAGAGGTGAAAAAGACCCTTTTTACTACTCGACACCTGACAGAGAGAATCTTCGAACAATTTGCCTAGGGGTAAGAGCTCCCAAACGTGCCGAGTATCCCTATCCTTACTAATCACTCCTTCCTTCGCAAAATGGTTTGCTAACATGTTAGCTTTTCTTTTCACATGTTTTGGTAAGCTTTCATTTATGTTTGTTTGTAAAATTAAAATGATTAGAGATATTAATGAATAGTCTTTTGTAAGGGAGATTTAATGTTTCTTACACTTGTCACAATGTCTTTAGATTTTATTTTGTTAAATGACTAAATATGTTTTGGAGATCCCAATGAAAAACCTCCTGTAAGGGAGCTTTGGCATTTCTTCGCCTAGCTTAGTTTAGTTTGTCTCTAAGTCCATATATATTGAATGATCCTCGAAGTTTACTTACCTAGATTGATAGTAAATGAAGCTCTAATTTGCATCCACATTTTAGACTCAACATTTTGGCACCGTTGCCGAGGAGGATCATTTGGAGATAGACTTAGGATGGTTTTTTTATGCAATTTATTTTTATGGACTAACTTGTGAAACCTGGTGACAACAGGATCTTCATAAAGGAGTTCAAGCTTGGAACATTTTTTATTTTCATACTTACTTAGTTTCAAATTCATTCCTTTAAAAACCCCCCATTTCTTACTAATCCATCTACATATGAGAAAATTGGAGATGTTGAATAGGTACTTCTTAGAGAGCAAGGACAATATTGAAGACTAGTTTCAAAAGAACCTTGCACCAACTCCAGGAATAAGACATGTTACTCACATGTTTGCAAATCATAAGGTAAAAAATTTAAAAACAAAAACAAAAACAAAAGACTTTCAAGTTAAGGTAAAATAGATTAGAAAAATAAAATGTGATGTCATATGGTTTTCGTTTAGTCTTGTTTTCAAAAAAAACAAATTTAATAAAAATAATAAAAAATCATAATCATTATTTATGAATGAAATTTAGTAGTGCAGTAAGAGCCACTCCATAAACGCTAACCCGCAACAAAAAAAATAAAAATAAAAATCAATAGGTTAGTATGCTCTCTTCTTGCGCTTTGAGCAATCAGGAAGATCATAAAATTTAATGATTTATTTTCAAAATTGAATAAAAATCTCTTTCTCAGAATTTGCACAAATCATTAGTTTCCTTAATCCACACAAAATTACATCGATGAAAAATACAAGTTCTTGGCTCCTCAATTTTTCGATTTCTTAGTCGGGGAAACACCTAAAGAAACGGTCGAGTCCGAGTGCTCGTTCCAAATATCTGCAAGCTATTTGCCTCTCCACATGTGAAAACTAGATCCTTACTAGAGCATAGCTATGATGAAGTTTGAAAGCTAATAGCTCGAGTTTCCCCCAATGACATTTCCCTCTAATAGAAATGTGAATGTCATTTCCCATCCATCTGTAATAAAATTTGAAATGTGAATGCTTCATTTGAAATTTTATCATCGGCAAAGCTATTTTGATTAATTTCATGTTAGCTAAGCCTTGAAAAAACCACACCAAGTAAATTTTAAAAGAACTGAAGCTCTTCTCACCAGTAGAGAATTTGTCATAAATTTGAAGTCTCATCATTAAGTAGCTCAGCAAAAATTTCTAAGAATTAAAATCAATAGATCGCCAAAACAGTGGGAAGTTCATTAAACAAATGATGGGTTCTTCAATATTATATTTCTCTTGATTCAAAGATGAATTTCGATGATCATGGATCACAAGAGTAATCCCTTTAACCAAATCCATATTCCTATGTAATATGAACAATCTCCAGCTCCAGAACGATCAACAATGTAAATTATTTTATGGCAGTTTCAACTACCCATAATTTTTCAGGCATCCCCTCATCTTAATAAGAGAAAAATCCACATTTTCATTGAAAAATCGGCCTCTCGGATTTTCTGTGATCCCCTGTCGATTTCAAGCGATCTCGAGAAACTTGATTGCCTAGTCCAGCTCTATAGAGAAGGATTTATTGGGATTGCTAGGTGATGAGAATGAGCCTATTATTGGGGCATCATACATTCTCTCTGTCTTTTGTGTTCATTTATGATATGTTTCTTTTAATTAGTTGGGAATTTGGATTGACTTGCCTGGAAAATCAGCTTGCCAATTCTTTCAGTCTTTTAGCTTTTTTAAAAACCTCTATAGAGATGGATTGAAGAAAGGCAAGCGTGCTTTTTTTTTCACAGAGTTGCTACAGAACCATATGAAAAAGTATCCAGGCCCATATTTTTTAAAGTTACATGGGTGTCAACATAGTGACGCTGTGATTGCAACGATTGAGAGGACAACGTGCTAATCTTGGGGTTCAAAGAATCACGACAGCATCGTAAGTTGGTAAAAAGGTCAAGCGAATGTATTGTAGTTTCCATAAGCCGAAGGATTATGAGCTATACACAGTAGAAGGAACATGACCGAGATCTCATTGAAGCTCACATGGATACATTGTCTACTAATAGTATGAGGTCAAACACAGTTAAGTTGGGTTGATCCACTACTTGCGCATTAGCTTATTGTTGCAAGGTGAATCCATCATCGGCTACAACGATCATCTTGTTGGGTTGCAGAAGGTGAAATAAGCATTTGTAGAACCACACAATCGTGTTAAGAGCCGAGAACCATTTAGCTACTCTTACTGATACCAAAAATCCTCAATTCACTGATATGTTGCATCAACCATCCAAAAACTGATATGATCTGATCTGAGACATTGAAGATTGAGATCG
Organism: Pinus taeda; assembly: GCA_000404065.3. Classification (NCBI taxonomy): domain Eukaryota; kingdom Viridiplantae; phylum Streptophyta; class Pinopsida; order Pinales; family Pinaceae; genus Pinus; species Pinus taeda. The sequence goes on along the minus strand of APFE031413569.1, from coordinate 14,761 downwards.
TCCTATAGAAGGAACATAGTGGTCCTCGTATCAATTGTTATTCGATGTCCAATCAAAAATTAAAATTCCAATTTTTCTCAATACATCCATTGACATTGACAAAATACTTTCGAAAAATTAAATATCAATCCCGGAAAATTAAGGCGATAGATTTCCTGGTCCCGATTTTGTAAATTCTTTGGTCAAATCTTTCTGTTATTGGCAACATTTTCGTACCACATCCAACAATAGAGGGCACAGTTATACAGGTCATGAGCTCGTGAGGTTGTTTATCAGTGGAAGGGAGCTGTGCAATGAGGTTTGTATGCCCACCATCTATTCAGTCTGTTTCAGTGGATTGCAGAGGAGTGTGGGATTTAAAAGTCACGAGTCACCATCGAATGGTTACCAGTACATATGTTGCCTAGAACTTGAGGGCGTCATTTGCTTGGGTGAAAATCCTTTCATTCAGCTCGTTGCTTGGCTGAGGACGATTTGATTTTATTATGTTTTTATTTATTTCTAGTTTTTTTTTTAATAACCATACAAAATAAATTTTAGTTTCAAATTTTAGTGTTTTTAATGTAAAAATAAACAATTAAAATATAAAAAATAAATAAAAATCAAAACAATACAGAACAATTTTTTGTGACTTTTATAACGATACAATACAAATTTTAGTTTTAAAATTTAGTTTAAAAAAGAAGAAATCAAAACAATTTAAAAATAAAAATGAAAACCAAAACAATTAAAAACAAAACAATTAAAAAAAACAAACAATTAAAAAATCAAAATAACTAAAAACAAATTAAAAAAATCAAAACAAATTAAAAAATAAATAAAATCAAAACAATTAAAAAATTAAAATTAAAAACAAAACAAATAAAAAAAAAACATTTAGAACAACCAAAAAAAATAAAATCAAAACAATTAAAAATCATTTGGAGGATTATGCGTAGAGTTGGCATTGTAATCTATGCGTTCATTCTGGTTGTATGCATTTATGAGACGTACTAATATGCAGGACACAACTAATCTATAATGCCAAGATCTTTGTCATGCACATTCCAGGAGACCTCTTACACAAAGAAGGAGATGATTTATTTTTCATGCTTATTACTTAAAAATGGATTGTTATCAATATTATGAATTGGACTAAACATTATGCTTTAGATTCTCCTTAACCTATTTCATTTGGCATTAATTTTTGCGTAAGAATCAACAAGGAGGTGGCCATTTCTTTTTTAACACAGTTATGTTCTTTATGCCAAGTTTTTTTTGCAAATTTCGGATGATCAACTGATAATTAAAGAAACTAATTGTGAGCACAATTGGTCTTCAAAAGACTAATTTCATGAAAAAATCTAAAGAACAAATCCATGAACATAAACGAAATTTCCATAAATTACAAGTTCTTGCAACTTCCTGTAATAACTTAAATGGTTTAACATGTTGCATGACAGATAAGCAAATTTGAAGATCTGGGATTTGTTCCTAAATGTCCAAGGATGGTGAAATACCTATCCACTCTTGAATTCAAAGTTTATAGGTGACTATTCAATGCTAGTCAAACTCATCTCTTTTAGTAGAAATTCCAAAAGTAATGAGGAGATTTGCTATTTTTGAGATTTTGCATTCCATAATTCATATTTTCCCAGAAAGAGTCATTCTCCATTTCTCATTATCCACACACACTTCATTACATTGTCATCAATCCTAACCCACCAACAAAAGCAACGAAGCTTATTTACAATATTTTGTTCCACTTTACATATTCATTTCCAGTTTCCTATTTACTACCCTTGCAAAAAATACCTTACTTCCATACACCATTGAGTCCATAATCCTTGAGTCTAAAATTGTTTCTAAAAACGCCTTGATGTTTGCATGCCTTAAGGGCAAGCTATCATTCCAATAAAAAATGGGAATACATCAATGTCCCTTGTTCGTCAGATCTTCTAAGTATTCGACAACAACAAATTCATTCATACTTAGAAAGATGTGTTTGGGGCATCTTGACTCTCATCCACATCAAAGATGGAAGCTCACATGTTGACTAGTGGCATCCATCAATGGCCACTAAGTTAACAATTTCTTGTTATGTTCGACATCGAAACATATATCCACATGATAAGAATTGTGCCAATGAGCATTGAAGACTTGAAGACCAATCATTTTGTAGCAGAGGAAGTAGAGTTACTTTCATTACTTTTCAGTTTTTGATGTAAATGACTTGAGGACAAGTCAATAAATAAGGCTGGGGTGGGGGAGTGTAAATTCTAAATTTGTATACCTTCCAAGCCTTATACATTTTCAGCCACATTCAGCAGATTCCGAACATTCAACAGAACATCTAGCAGCAGATGCAACAACAATAAAAGATTCACTTTTTCGACTTCATCCACCATTTTCACAGCCAAGTGAAGAAGACAATGATCAGAATTTTTCAGCCACACATGCACAACTCTCATCCATTTTTGAAAGGGTAAGTTGAGGTATGATATTTTCTAACTTTTAACCATTTAATTCCTTGAAAGCTAGAATCATAATTTTTGGAAAAACTTCCTTTCCTCATTTCATAAAATTGCCAAAACCATCAGTTTGGGAGGTGGATACATTTACATTCATACTTTGTCACATTCATATTTTTCCATATTCATATATCACATTCTAAAACCGACATATCTTCAAAATATATTGACTATTACATGAGCATATAAATGGCTTTGTAAAAAGTACGTAAAAGCTAATTGGATGCAACACAATCATGGTTGTTACAGAAGAACCAACCATCATGCATTGCAACAAAAATACTTTGCTATAAAAATCAAATTATCAGTATGTAAAGTTCATACATTAAAATTGAATGCAACAAACAAAATATGGTTGAAACACAAGAACCAACCAAGTTGCAATTCATCAAAAACACTTTGCAAAAGTTAAGTAAATGATATCATGCAAAGTTTAAGCCAAAGCTCAAGTATCAAAAGGTAATGTAATAGATTGCATGAGGAAATGCAATTCCTTCAGTTTGGGGGTATGTTGGGCCTAAGAATTATCCTTAAAATACATCCACTTTCACTCCATTCACACATTTTCTCACCTCCATTCCACCACCATGTCACTACATCAGCTTCACTTTCATCATTAAATGTGTTACCATTGTGTTTTCCAAAACATTATGAATTCTTAGTATTTTTAAGTGAATGTGTGGTTAAAATTTAAAAAATAATATCCATATACTTATACCTGACAATTAGAATGATTTTGTTGACATGTGTAGGTACAAAGGAAGCTTTTAAGGCACCCTTGTGTGGCACTTTATGTTTAAATTCGAATTTGAGAATATGAAGAGGGAATAGTGGATCTACATGTATGATTTTGTTATCATTACTTTTGTATAAATAGGAGTGTTCTCCTTCATTTGTAATTTGGAATTTAGAATTTAGAATCATTGTAATGGAGATTTTAGAACCTCTTGGAATGTATAACTTGCAATTGTAATTTGCAATTGATGATAAATAAAATGGAGCTTCTTTTATATTCTAAATTTGACTTCTCTTTTGATGTGCTTGTGAATCCTTGGAAGGGCCCCCATTGTCTAGCAAGTACACTTTTATTTTGGTAAGCTTTCATTGATGTTTGTTTGTAAAATTAAAATGATTAGAAATATTAATGAATAGTCTTTTGTAAGGGAGCTTTAATATTTCTTACACTTGTCACAATGTATTTAGATTTCATTTTGTTAAATGACTAAATATGTGTTGGAGATGCCAATGAAAGACCTCCTGTAAGGGAGCTTTGGCATTTCTTCACCTAGCTTAGTTTAGTTTGTATCTAAGTCCATATAAATTGGATGATCCTCGAAGTTTACTTACTCGGATTGATAGTAAATGAAAATCTAATTTGCATCTGCGGACCCAACACCCTGAGAGAGCAGAAGAAAGCCATTTGGCCAACCTTCCCATTACAATGTGGCGCTTTCATACTACATGACTATGGGCACACAGTAAAAGAAATAGAGAATATTACATCTCTAAAATTGGCCACTATTCAAGGGCGAAAATATGACCCAAATCAAGTTGCTAAAGACTTCACCAGCATGATTAAAGTCAAACATTTTACTCATGAAGAGGATCCATTTGATGACCTCTTTCAAGGAGTCAAATCATTTGCACATGTCCTACATTTAGCATCATTACAGTTAAGCCCAAATGATATTAACATTTTTCATGTATATAGGAATAAAATATTATTAAAGGTCCCATTGGACCTATTACAAATTGAACCAATAAGAGAACGGACTCCTAGCATGAGCCTGGAGGTAAGTTCAAAGGAAAATTCTGATGAGGAAACACAAGAGAAATCAACTCATGAGTCAAAACAGTCAGAGAAACATTCTCAAAATGGAGAAGAGAGTCCTAATAAAGATTCTTAGAAAGATACATAAGGAAATAATGAGGAAACGATCGAACAGGCCTTGGCCAAGAAACAGAGAGAGGTCGGCTCCACTTTAGCTCAAACATGGAAGATTCCAGTCATTGATCTAGACAAGGAATGGGAGAAATTCAATCGAAAGCTCCAAACAGGCATAAGTCTTGAGGAAACATATGGATTTCGAACCCCCAAATAGACTTAGCATAAAGAAAATCCAGAGACAACAGAGCAAGAGGCTACAAACACTAAAGATATTGAGGTTATTCTAGCTTTCCTCACTTTTGAAATTTTCTTAAAAATTGAAGAGATACCTCCACTTGAAATATTTTATAGCCCTACACATAAAGTTATAGTTAAAATACAAATAAAGAAGAGGAAATTGGACACAATGACTGTTGCAACTCTAGAGAACAAATCGATGGAATTGTGTGGAATGACACTCCTCTTGACCCATCAGAAAACCTTACGAAGTTGTCACGGTTTGTAGGAGCCTATGCCACAACGACCATTGATAAAGCAACAAAAGTATAACTGATGCTAAAAGAAAAGGATCAAAGATTTATTTTTCTTGAACAGAAATTAGAACAAGAGAAAACCAATCAGCAAGTTGAACAACAGGTAGCTCAACTTTAGATGGAGTTCGAACAAATGAGGTTACAACACCAAACAAGAATATCATAAAAGGACTCACATATTTTCCAAATGCAGGCCATAGTAGACATATTTAGAGATAATCCTCAAATAGGTGAGTTCATTAAATAAGAAATCAAGCTAAATTCCCTATTAATACAACAACAATAGATGTTCTGCTAGAAAGTCTTATAGATCAATCCTTACTGTGAGACAAGTGATAAATTGACAAACCAAGTGATTGGTATGAGGATTGAATATGAAGAAATCCATAAAATGATTTTTGAATTTATTACCTGGAAGGAATCTGATGAGGGAAGAAAGGCTGATATACCAAACATAGAAGAATCCCACAAATACATTCTATTTATAGATTGGGATACATAGTTAAAGCAAGTAGAAAGGGTGACAATGACATCAGCAGGTGCAACAAAAAACATAATTGAGGTCATTAACGAAAACGTACACAATGACAACCTTGTCAAGTAATGCATACCAGGGGCTCTCCTAAATATCAAACAATTGGAACAATAGTGGAAGAATATATCTCAAACCAAATAAGAAGTAATCAAAAAACTCACCAAACTAGATTGGGAGACATACTGGTAGTATTTGGTACAACCACATAGTTAGTGGATGACTCTGTGATGCTGAACTACCTTTGCACAAAAAATGGTTCCAGCTCTGTCAGATGTGATATTTGCAGGACAGTTAAAATCCACAATCAGCCAGTCACCCCAGGTCAAGCCAATGATCGACATTTGCAATCTCAAAGATCAAGTTAGTCGACTAAGATAATTCAAGTTGAAAGAAGCTTGTCATTAGTTTAATTCTATTTTTAGTTTTATTTTTTCTTACTCTGAGGAAGGTTGTTTGAAACCTCTTCAGCCTTTTTTGTAATAATATATTTTTGAGGCATGTATTATAGTATTTAAACCCCTCTCATGCATTTAGAGAGGGGTCCAGAATTTTATCAAAAACAATTTTCAAGACATTACACTTTTGTAGTTTTGGGAAGGTTTTGATGAGATTATTGGAACATGATCTAATTTTCTCGAATATCGAGCATGCTCTACTAAAATTGTACTTATGTACTCTTAGAGTGTATCTTATTGGATAAAATTGGATCAATATTGTCGAGCCCATGAGCAGGACTTTCAGATATGGTACTTTTATCGCATGATCATGTTTTATTTATGCATTAGCGATACTCTTTCTTTGATTGTCTTATGTATGAAAATCTGAGTTATAGCTCTACATTATTGCACTTTTGTATAATGTTTCAACTCTTATTCTATATTGAATACATGAACAATTACTACATGCGATATAGTTTTCTCAATTGTTTTGTCTAACTATTTATCCAAAACAATTATCATTAACGATTTCATTTCTTTTTGGCAGTTGTTGGCCCTCTGTTTTGGTCTATTTTGCTTAGGGAAACTTACTTAATCCTTATATTTTCCATCCATTTTCCATCACATACATCTCATTTTGATGTATTTTATGCATATTCAGGTGTTTAATTTTAATTTTGCAATTTCTAGAAGTTTTTATGAAAATTGAGTTTCAAGTGCAATTTTGGACTGAATCAGAAATTCCTGTAATAGCTATGTCGATGACATGTTTGCAGGACACTTGGGCTCGAATTTGATGCATGAATGGACATCTTGGGAACAAGGACTAAGCTAACTCCATTTGGTTCATCCAGAACAAGCTTTATAAGGCCCGGTCAAGGCTGGTGAAACATGACTAGTCACTAGAAAATCCCTAGGAAATAGGGCAGTTTTGAGATTTTATGGGATTGACCATATTTTTTGGGATGAATTGGATGAGTTTGACTTGGACAGGTGGATATGAGTAGATATGAGTGTTAGATATAGTATAGATCAGTTTGTTTCATTAAACCTCTATTTAAAGTCAAGACTTTGATGGCTTTTGTACTGGAATTTGTATGTAACTTTTGTATAATTGGAGTTGGGAGCTAATTTGAAGAACTTTCTTCATTCCAATTTGTTGTTCATGCTTGGTTGATTTACTAAAGTTGCTGTAGCTGAGATTTCTTCAAGTGTGCAAGGCAAGGGTAGAGGGCCCCCACACCAAGCTAAGTACACTTCTTGGTTCAATTTTCATAGTTTTCATAGATTAGTTCTTGTTTCAAATGTATTTAGATGTGTGATGATTGTTGAATGAATATTGGTTTAATTCTAATATACATATGAAGGAACACATAGGAATTTAAGTTAAATTCCCCTTCTACTTGATCTTGAACTAAAAATGAATTTCATTCTCCTTTTCTTATTTGAAGTTATTTATGCATTTCTGGTTTGAAGCAATGGTGATTGTGATATAGTAGGATTGTGAAGAAGGACAATCTGGACCTCCTTAGTTAGGAGCCTCTTCTTTTACATCTTCTGCATCATAAGCCATTGTTAATTAGTGCTCTTAGATTTATCTTCATGGAAGTAGTATTGTAGGGAAGGACAACCTAGTTGTCCTAAGATAGGAGCCTCTTCCCTCATATATTACATAAATGAAGTAGAAATTGTTAAAATAGGTTTATATTTGTAATATGTACTTCCTTAATTCTTCAAATTTTATCTTCTAAACTTGATTATATCTGATGTCCATATACAGTGGATTTGCCTCCAAGTTTTATAAACCCGAATTGATAATTAAATACTTGTGTTAATTTAGTCAATAAATTAGCTCAACATTTTGGCGTCGTTGCCGGGGATCAAACCTGGGTCACCCGCGTGAGAAGCAGGAATACCAAAACAAACCCCCCCAACAAAAACATAAAATCAAAAAAATAACTACAAAATCCATTTTCAACGACAAGATCTAAAATATGATGTTAAAGAATAGTTTACAACACTACTCCATTCTTCAACATTCTTTCTCATCAAATCTTTATGATCAAATAAATTTTCATGTCCAAACATTCATTAAAGTATATTTTTCAAATTTGGATATGAGTTTACTTATAATCTTGTTACGAAAATGGATGCACTGGAAATTCTCTTATACTTGAGAGAATGAATTGTTTTTCTAGAATAGAATAGGATAGAATATAATAAATAAACAAGTAGAATGAATTCACAATAAGACTTCCATAATAAATTTGTTTCAAACTATTTCTTCAAATCATTGTTCAATATTCATTTGAAAGGACTACATGGAAAATTGGGTAACCATATAGGATCGTTTTGAAATCATGTTGTTTTTTTATATATCTCTTGAAATCTGGTTGTGGAATCCATTTTGAAGTTCTCAATTTATATAACAAATAAAAATGTGATCAAAATCAAAACTAGGTCTCAAGTGAAATGTTGAGGATAGAGTTAGTACAACCTATATTTGAAGTGTCTAATAGAAACATTTTTATCTGAAATTCATAGGGAAGATAGCCCTTGGAATCTTGTTTCCAAATCAATTTGAATCACTTCAATCAGGTATCATATGAAAAAGTTATTCTTGAAATACTAACTACTTGTCGAAAAATATGGATGGTGACAATTCTAGGTCTTGACTATTCATTGGCATATTTGACATACCAAATCATCTTGATTTCAGAACCTGCTTATATGGGCGATATATATTCAAGTCTATTCTAAGACATAATTTGAATCATCCCATTTGGAGGTGAAATTAAAAGTTTATTCCACAATTAGTGATTGCATGTCTTCAAAACAATATAGTAAAACTATGCCTCATAGGTCTGATCATCACCAATTTTGTGATAGAAATCCTAAGTATTTTTAAAACTTGTTTCTACGGGAAATACAAAAATTAATCTAGTTTATTCTCCAAGTGGAATCACATTGATCTGATCTTTATCGAAGAATTTACGCTTCAAACAGTGATTGTTGGTCTAGTTAAAAATTAACAAGCAACTCTATCAAACATGGCACTCCTTATAATGTTTACCATATCATTTTAAACCATTTTGAAAACCTGTTTATACAAGAGGTCACCATATGAATTCACTTCAACTTGGATTTGGAATCCCTCTAATTGGATATATAACGAATATTTTGTAAACAAAATACTGCTAGGAGGTCTAGGCTGGCCACCATTCCTCAAAGGGGTAAATAAATGCATTATGTTTGTCTATCATATTTGGACTTGTTTTCTAAGCAATGCTTGTAATGATTACATTTTTATTGGAAGAAGAGAGACTGTACACCTCTCTTCCTCCATCATCTAATGTTGTATTGCATGCAAGTGCTATGTTTTTGTAGGTCATAGGAAGAATGAAGGAGTGAACTCCATGGATGAAGTAATTTTCAAAGTCAAATTCATATTCTAGAATATGAATACATATGTTCAAGTCTAAGCAAAGTGAAAATTCACCTGATGTTGAGTTCATCCAATGAAACTCAAATTCTTGAAGCTTTCTCTTAGATGTTGACCAACAACACCAACAAACCCTACAACATGATCGAGATCAAGGCAAAAAGACATGAAGCTAATCATTAGAAGCAGCAGTCAAGTTCAGTGCCCTGTCAAGTCGCATAAATATTCAAAGAAGCCTTCCATATTGAATTCATATTGTTCATGATTTGATCATCATCATTTGTTCATGATTTGAATTCATATTGCTCATCATCCATACTGTATGTTAAGCTCCATGACCAAGAATGTTGAAGTCCAGACTTACTACTAAATCATGACATCAATCTAACCTATTATCATAAGCTTTTCATACTTCCCTACTCCATTACAACGCACCTCCATTCAGAAAAGAAAAAATAAAAAATAGAAAAAGATCAAAAATAATAAAGGAGTTTGGTTGTGAAAATCCACGAAAGTGGCACAATACAAACTTGAATTCATATTGGAAAACCAACCCACTTGGCAACCAACCCACTTGGCCAATATGAATTCTCTATTTTGTTTTACCATTTCTTTGGTTTAAGTTTGCAGGAATCATCCTCCCGAATAACAAGACTTGAGGACAAGTCTTCCCATCAGCAAAGGGGGAAGGTTCGCAAAAAGATACTTAGTTGTGCAGCTGAATTGACGACAAAACTTGTATTGTTGGCAGTTGGGACCTAAAATATTTTTGAAATCAATTGCAAAGGAACCTGAAATGTTAGCAAAAACATGTATATATTGCATGAAAAAAGGGACCTGAATTATCATAAACTGATCGCAGAGGGACCTGAATGACATCAACAATCAATGGACCAGAATCAATGAAGGATGCTAGAATAGAAGGCATAAATAAGCTCTATCTATCTACGATATTTGATCAAGACAACTTCATCCAATATTGTTAAAGAACAACAACATTCATCCAATACTACAGGGAAGTACAAGAATAGTAAGTGCACAATTTTTCTCTTGTAAATTCAAAGTTTTGTAGAAATTTTTAGACTTTGTTAAAATTGAGTTAATACCTGAATGCATATTTTATACATTTTCCTCATCCTATATTCCTTATTTATACCCATCATCCTACTACATTTACCGTATACCTAGTCCAATGTACATATGTACATCTTACATTCATTCCATAACCTTAACATTTCATAACCCTAAATATCATTCTCTATTTACCTATATTTGTTTTCTATATTCCATATTCATTTCAAAACCCTAACCCTAAGTATTTTTCTTCTATGAAAAAAGGATCAAAGTCGGAATTTAATAGGTTGAACCTACACAAACAAAGCAAGCATTAGCCGTCTTGAAGCAATTTTAAAACATGACCTAAAAATGGTCATTTTAAAATTGAGATATATTGCAATACATATGGAATAGGTGCATTTTGAGAAATGATCAAATCAAACAAATCGAAATGATTTATGTATTGAGGTTATCATGGAAAATGCAATATGATGGAAAGTGAGAGCATGACTCTTGAAGGTTTCACAATGAAGTGAGATACATAGTATCAAAATCCAGAGGGCTCCATGCAAATAATGTGCATCATGGTTAAAATAATGTGCATTATTCTATTGAAAGAATAATAGTTTGCATTTGAAACATTTACCCATGTTCTTGAAAGGAAATAAAAGAATGCATGTGAAGGACTACATAAAATATTAGCCACGTTTATAAGGTTATCATAATACACATATGATGGGCATCCAATAGAATGAGTTATGACCTTATGAAACAAATTTTTAAATTACAGCAGCAAACAAAACGGTCAAATTTTCAAAAAGAAGTCTGTAGTTCTAAAACTTTAAAAAGTTACGCAGTTATGAAATGATGTGGGTTGTGGAGCAATGCTCATTAGCTGTAAAGGATACTCTGGGGCTGTAGAAGGATATCCATAGTAAAAATTGTGAGACTCTGAACCGTGGAAAGAAGAAATTATGAAGAAGACTGCAATCAAACATAATGCATAAAACATAAACCAGTACTCAAAGAGAAAATACGATGGTATTGTGGGTTGGTTGCAGGAAACCCACAACAGATTGCAGGATAGCCATGGTGGAAACACAATGCAAACTTAAACGATGAATGCAAAATAGTCATAAGTAATGGAAAAAGTACCATGATTCATGCAACAACATGGAAATCAAAACAAATAAAATGTACAACAGTCAAAGGTATGGTGATTTTATATGCAACAAAGCTTAATGGTCTGCGCATGGTATAATGGTCAAAGGACAGCAACCAAACAATGGAATGGTCAAAACGTTTTGGTAAAAAAAAAAAAACCCTGTACATCTACAGTCAATTGTAAAAAAATTTTGAAACAAGCAGAAATAAACCCTGTGCATATTAACAGCAAAGAGCTCTGCCATTGTGGATGCTCAGAACGGTAAGTTTGTTCCCATCACAGCCGTTTGAGGCTCAGGCAAGACGATAGATGGGAGAAGAAAAACGTTTTGACATCGGATGATAAAAATGGCTGAGACCATGGAGAGATAAGTAGGTAAATTAATGGAGATAATGCCAAGCTGTAATTTATGCAGAGAATTCCTTGAATCACGCAGAAAAATCCCAGTGAAGGTAAGCATCGGTCCCTCAGAAATTAAATTAAAACTCGAACTTTAGATTTAGTTGAAATGTGTCATCTGAGACATTAGTTCCGGAATCATTTTCTATTTTTTGACATTAAAATCCTCTACCACCTGTAAGAATTAATCTCGTAAAATCATCAATGATTAGAGGATTACATGGACAGTTTCAAAATTTTATAATATAACTTCAGTTAAAGATTTGTCACCATAAGATATACACTGCCACAAGCTGCATTATTATGCTAAGAGAAGATTTTTATTGAAATTTTTTTGCTTGACACGATAAGCTAATAAATTCTAGAAAATCTGTAGAATGAAGAGGAACGCAATTTAATAGCTCAGAAACGTCTTCAAGTCACTGCCAGATATAGAGGAATCATGCCACTTCTCCAACAACAGTCAGATTAATTACACAATGAGTTTGCAGATTAATTACATCAAATTGCCTACGGGTTTATTCAATGATAGACTTTTGTAGATATTGATTGAGAATTATTGAATTAGTTACAATTGCTACTACAATAGTTGGATGGGTTAATTAAAGTAGCAGATCCAGGCATTGAATTCTACTGGCGCAACCCTTAGTTTTGATTACAGCCTCTCTGCAAGTTTAAAGTGTACAAGGATGGAACAAACAACATTGGTTGGGGACTTTCAACCCTTTTGTTGTTACGAAGATTACGAGGCGAACTTTAGTATTTCCTGAATTTCCTCCTCTGAATAATTCAAAAGGGACTAGTGTCCACAATGGTTCCTTCTACAACATAGTTTGATCCTTTGATCTGCATCATGTGAGAGTGGACAGAGTCTGCCAGATCATGTCCGCTATGTTCACTGTTTGGGCTGAACGATCTTCTAGGGCTAGTTTTTTTGAAAGGAGCATTGACTGGCTGGAAGATTTATGCATGCTCGTATTTTCGTATGCAGTGATCATTCACTGTGTAAGTGTTTTTGATCCCATGTTGAAAGATTTTGTGAATTAGGGTGTTCTGCTGTCGCTTTGGCTTGCAATTCAATTGTTTTAAAAAGAGCATCAGAAAAGAGGTATTAATTTTTAAAAACATTATTTTTAATGTGTTCATAATGTTTTTAAAATAGAATCATACGCATGGTGGATAAGAGTAAATGGACATATGGCGAAGTAACTGCATATATGGTGGTATTCCAGATTTAAAATTATAATTCCATATTCCATATAGATGGATTATAAAAGGAGGAATTATTGTTGGCATTATGTTTTTGGTATGGTTATATGTTACAGATGTTGTACTTGATGGCAACACCCATGGCATGGCTCTCAATATGATGAGAATTAAGAAGTACGCAGGAGAACAGTTCAGAAGATGCGTACCCGCAGGTACGCCGTGCAGCGACCGCGTCCAGACACACAGGTTACCTATTCATGAGGTGCGTAGCCCCAGTGCACACACTTCAAGGCAGTAAAGCGCGCACACGCGGGGTTCCTTATGTTTAACCCTTGGTATTTAGCCGACGGTATTGTGTTATTATGGTTTTGGCCTGTGGTATTGGTCCATGATTTGAGGAAGAGCTTGCCTATATAAAGCAAAGGAGATCATTTGGGTTGGGTATGCTTTTGGGTTGAATATCTTAAGATCTGAAATATTGGGTTATTGTTTCAAAAGCTCGATCTATATGAAAGTGAAGTGGAAAGCGAATCTGTGAAGGGTGATCTCTCGAGCGCTGCAGCTGCGGAAGTGCGGAGGCGCCACAGAAGATGCCACAGAGGCGCCACAGAAGGCGCAGTGCGGAGACACCACAGAAGGCGCAGTGCAGAGGCGCCACAGAAGGCGCAGTGCGAAGGCGCCACAGAAGGCGCAGTGCGGAGACGCCACAGAAGGTGCAGTGCGGAGACACCACAGAGGCGCAATGCAGAGGTGCCAGAGGAGACGCCACAGAGGTGCCACAGAAGGCGTAGTGCGGAGACGGCACAGAGGCGCCACAGAAGGTGCAGTGCGAAGATGCCACAGAGGTGCCACAGAAGGCGCAATGCGGAGACGCCACAGAAGGTGCAGTGCAGAGACGCCATAGAGGCGCCACAGAAGGCGCAGTGCAGAGGTGCTACAAGAGACGCCATAGAGGCGCCACCGAAAGCGCAGTGTGGAGGCGCCATAGAAGGCGCAGTTGCGGAGGTGCGCGGCGCCACAGAAGGTGAAGTGCGTAGCGACGCAGGCCAGAGAAAAGGAAATTGCATATCTGTCTTAAGATCTTTTGTTGACTGATTTTTTTGTTGATAATGTGTTCTGGGTTTAGTTTCCTGTTATTGTGGATCTGGTTATCTGGGTGACTTACTGGTACTTGATGATCATTTGATATTTATGGATCCAGTTTGAAAATTTATGAAAGTGGTCCTTGAAAGAAAAGAAGTAGGGGGTTGTAGCTCCCTTCCAGGAGAGACTGGAAAACGAGAGAGAGTTGTAGCTCTCTGCAGGTTGCAGCCTGCGTACTGGTAAAGGACTGCACCAGTACAAGACCATGGTAAAAGGAGTTTCTAATTTGAAAGAAGATAGAGACATATTGCAGCAGGTGGTTTTCACCCACATTGGGTTTCCACCTTATATCTGGTGTTCTTTGATGTGACTGTCTGTTTTTCTTGCTCATTATTTAATGGTACTGATATGCAAAAAATAATTCAAAGTGTAAATAAGGAAGATTTGTTAAAAGAACTAGATAATACTGATTCACCCCCCCTCTCAGTATTATTTTCAACAATT
>APFE031413567.1:85166-111639 GCA_000404065.3 Pinus taeda | reverse complement strand
CTCTCTTCCTAAATTCTTGGGTGTAACCTTGTACACTTTTCCCTTTCAATTGTCGAAGAGTTTGCCAACTCATCATGGCTTGCTGCATGTAGGCCAGTGGATAGAACTGCTTTTTTATTGCAGAAACAAATTCACTCCAGACAGAAAGAGTCTTACCATGTCTCTTCATGTTAGCTTGGGTCCTACCTTCCCACCAAACCAAGGTAGTGCCTCCAAGGCATAGGCTGGCTAGCTGAATCTTGCTCTTGTCTGAATCAATACTCTACACTCTGCAATAAACATCAATTTGTCTAATCTAATTGTCCAGTTTTTCTACATTCAACTCTCCATCATATATTGGTAAATGAAATTTAACATCTAGTTTAATCAAATATGTATTCTTTTTATGTTCAGGGCTATTACGAGGTGTGAGAAAGTTTTCTTCTTTCCCTTTGCCTTTTGAGTGGTCATGGAGGAGAGACTCTTCTTCTCCTTTATCTTGTTTGGAGCTTGATGAATCTTCATCTTTATGTTTCCTAAAGTCCTTATACATTTCCTCTACCATGGACCTTATGGCTAGGAAACTATCTATAAATTGAGGGTCTGGCCCCACAGAACCTTCCCCGACATTGTCTTCTGAGGATAGACTCTTCCAATTTCAGGATTAGTTTCGACCAACTCTCCTTCTCCTAATTTGAGCTTTGATCTAGTTAGCATTCAACAGCTAAATCCAGCACAAGCTTGTCTAACCTTAACAACTTATGGCTCTATTACCACTTGATCTGGAATCACCCCTAAGTGACCTCGGGAAATTAATGAAGGTATTACAGACTCATGTGCTGGTGTGTGTGTGTGTGTGTGTCTATGTTATCTTAGGCAACGGATCGATAAGATTGCAAAATAAACAGACACTTGAAACAGTGAGAGATCATAGTAAGAAAAACAGAAACACAACAAAATTTGATAAGGAGTTCACCCAATCCTCTTGGGCTACATCTCCTAGTCCAGCTTTCAGTGGTGGCCTTTTTATTATGTTTTCAAAGCAGAGTCTTACAATAAGGAGCTCAATCTGAGTCTCTCTTGACACAGGATGATCAATAGGATGGCACTTGGAAATCCCAAGTCCTTGGAGTTCACAAACTCCCCTTACTGAATTTTGACCTCAATTGGTCTTTGTCTGCTCAATGTTGCCCTTACTCTGATGGTCAACTTGGCTTCTCTATTCTATGCAATTTTTCCTTTCTCTATGTGTCTCTCGGCCTTCGGCTTCTTCACTGCTTCTCTGCCTCACTGTCTCTCTGTCAGCTCGTGGCTTTAAAGCCAGTTCATTCCCTGACTATTCGTTTCAGATTCCCGACTCTCTGGATCGCCTGCCTCTATCCGCTGGGACTTCTCTGCCCTACATCATCATTGCTGTGTAACACTTCACAGAGAGGTGGCCACCTGTCTTCTTGCAAAATGAGTGTCAGTTCTTCCTGAACAGTCGTTTTTTCTGTTATTTCGCAGATGCCTGCGAAACGGATCCTTCTGTCGACTCATTGGTCAAATCGGACTTCAAATCTTTATGCACTGTAGCTTATTTCTCCCTCGGGTCTGGTCATCCATCGGGTTGAACCTCCACCATTTGATTTGGAGCCCCTAGATCCTACGGTCTTCGCTTATATCGCGTGGTTGAGTTGCTCGACCGTTAGTCTACGATGTAAGCGATTTTTCTCTCCCTGCAGGACACGGGTCACTCGGTGAATGGAGTCGTTGGGTCTTCGGCCAAACCCACTAACCACCCGAAATGCCTCCAATATTTCGCCGGTTTTGAGCACGGGACCCGCCTGTCGGTTTTAGCGCTTTCCCACGATTTTCGGGTTTCCCTTGTGACCGAGTGTTCGGGGCTCTTCCTTCTCGAGGGGTTTTTCCCAACGACAACCTCCATTTCTGGGTTTAAGCTTCCCAACTACCATTTTTTTGCCATGCACAGTCTCCATGGGCCAACGGTCAACACACTTTGACCGAAGGTCCTCGTCACTCCATGCTAGCTGCAAATTACCATTATTCAGAGGTTATTTCTAATAGCTAGAAGATTTCTTGAAGTCTGTCATCCATTCTTAATAATAATGGAATTGTTTGAGGATCCAATTTGGATCAATGTCTGAGCTCCCATGGTGAGGAATTGAGATGGAGGGCTCCTGGGGTTGAGGGAACTTTGGACAATAGCATATGACCCTTATCTGTTACCCATAAGCTTGGAGATGTTTCTCCCCTATCTTCATAGGGTCAAAGAATTTTGTTCCCCTATTTGGTCATTACAGAGCATACCCCAGTTAGTATCATACCCACAAGTTGGGCTTGTCAGGAATACCGCTCCTCATTTTTCCAATAAGTTGAGTGTGTTTGGAATGTACAACCCATTTAAATTATGATCCAGGTGTTCTACCACATGACTATTCAAGGTCATCGATGGGATGATCAGTAGGTAATATGATGGGTTGAGATAACCCTGTGTGATTCCAGGTTGAGATTGAGCTCCCTGATGTGATCCCCACATCGAGATGTGTTCCCATGTGTGCTTGGATATCCTATTGCTCTATATGGGGTTGTAGATGTATAGCTCCCCCATGAGATTTCGAGTCAAGATGTATTCCCCGATGTGGTTCGAGGTTGAGATGTACTCCTTGATGATATTCTCTTCGATGACGATTGATGATGATCCGGGTAGTTTCTCACTGGTAGAGATTCCAGGTATCATCTTGATGGAAGAAGGATGGTAGCTTAAGCTCCCCTTCGGTAACACAGTCTTCTTCTTCTAGATTTGAGAATGTTCAGCATACGAGTAGGGACAATCAAGAGATAAGCAGGAATAAGAAAGGGATAGATCGAGATGTACACTAATGATTTGTGATGTTGAGAAAATTGAGGTCGTCATGGTCTAATGACTACATAACAAATATGATCAATGATTATATGTGAAGATACCAAAATGGCATATTGAACAATGGACAGATATTGGCAGATGGAATTCTCCCTAGTTGAGAGGGAGTGTTAATTTTTGCAACTACGTTTAAATTCCACCTTGGATAGCTCAGTTGACAAAGATTATGATTACATTAGATTCTGCTTTTTGAGAGGACCAAAATTGACCTAAAGATCACCTTATTTGGACAAGCGAAAGTTGATTTTTGAATTTATTTATTCTCCCATGTATATTGGGTTAGGTCGACCCTAAGCACATGTTAAATTGGACAAGTTGACCTCAACCCCAAGTGGACCCTCATGAAAGCCTATAAATAGAAGAGACCTCAAGCTCATTTGAACACATTCATCAAGCCATCTTCTCTTCTCTTATTGTCTTGGTTCGCACAAGTCTGTCAGAGGAAAGTTCATGTAAGGGTTTGAAATCTCAGGCATGAAGCTCGCACTGATCTAGGGTTTTCTAATTCCTGGACATTGGCACGGAACTGGGCATTTTAGTCTCTGTACGTTGGCAAGGAGTGGTCAAGACAACGTCCAGAGGTTCCTAGATGCTAGCACAAAATCCTATGGGAGCGTCTAGGGTTTCAGAGGCAGATTTGGAGGTGTCGGTCCCAGGACACTCGCATATAGTGGTGTTGAGAGCATTCAGTTTGTCCCGGACGCACATACAGTAACTAGAAGAGAGTGTCTAGTGGTTTGGAGCAGATTTGGTTAGTTGATCCGCATATGCACACATAGAATGGTCTAGGGAGCATCCAAGCTATCATAGACGCTGGCATACAGTTCACAGAGAGCGTCCAAGATTGTTATAAATGCTCGCACAGCTCCTCCTCCTTGCGTCCAGGACTCAAAGATGAGTTTTTAGTATTCTGAATATTCCTCTCAACGACAACAGTGTTCAGTACAGTGACACCAATATCCAACAATTGACTACAATTAGTGACGACACACTACAGTCCTTAGAATTAGGGTTCTGATTATAAGCATGATTAGATATGTTTCATGGATATCATAGTTGTTTTGTTGCATAGATAAATTTATGGATCATTCTACTGTTGAATCATTTGATGACGATCTAAGAAGAAGAACCTTTGCAAGGGTTTTCCCCATAATGGGTTTTTCCCTAGTCTTGGACCAATCCTAATGTCTCTATGTGTGTGCATGCTTTTCTTCTATTGTTCCTTTATGTTTCGTTGCATTGACGATGGTGATGTTCTTATTTCTATATAATTGCATATTTTGATGAATAATTATGTAGATCTGAATAATGTAATGATCATATGAGGTGAACTTGATGTATTAATGAGAAAATACAATTCTCAAAGAAAAAAACATGTTACCTTATGAAAAATTAATTTGTATGACTTATATATAATACTTTTAATCAATATAATTACTACCCCTAAAAAAGGGCCAAAACTTTTTCATAAAAATATATATATATATCTATATATATAACAATCAAAACAATATTTAATTAATATTTTTAAAAGCTAATTTTATATTTACTATGAAATAAAATTTTTATAAATGAAGTTTTTAATAAAATATATAAAGTTTAAGATAAAATTGTTTTGCAAAGAAAACTAAGCATATCTTAAAATTATACACAAAACCTTAAAAATCAAATTATATTTATACATCATATTTTATCTTATAATTACTACTCTCTCTCTTATATATATATATATATAATATATTTATATATTATATATATATATATATCTTTATAAGAATATATATACGAAACTTATTTCTAAAAAATTATTAAACATATTCCAATTATTACACTAGCATATATTTAAAATCTATTTCTAACCCAAATTAATAGATATTGATTCATACATGTTATAACTATTACATTTATCTATCTATAAAATAGACATGTTTATCAAAATTATTTCTAACCCAAACTATTTAACATTAACGAACACATGCTTACATTATTATATTTAAAATTTAACTTTATTTTATTAAATACTATTATAAGTACCAAAACATTTTAAAGGTACGGAGTGAATCAATGTGAGCAAGAAGTTAAAGCTTCTTTGAATATTAAGGTTTCGAATATTTTTCCATTGTGGGTAATACTTTGAATAGCTTTATAAACTTTAAAGTTCAAGGAATATAAACTATTGATGCCGTTTTTTAATTTATTGTGCTGTCGAAGCAATCTCATTGGAATGCCAAAGAGTCCAATATAACAAGGATAAGGTAATTGAACAGAGCGTCCTAAGGAATATAAACTATTGATGACGTTTTTTATTTATTGTTTTTTATTTTAATTTAATTATTGAGATTAACTATTATGTAGCATCGTTGAGGCTCGTTTTTATTAAAATATTTTCTTTAATTATAAAAAAACAAATAATAAATAATAAATGATTAAAAATTTATTATATTATTTTTGATGAGATATATACAATTTTAATTATTTATTATTTTTAATTTAATTTATGATATTTAAACTAACCGACAAGTACTACCTATTAGAAGTAGTACTGGTTTTATTTGATACCGCAAAAAATATATATTTGTTATTTCATATAGAAGTAAAAAGCAAAACAATTGTATCATCTAATTTTAATGTGGCCCTTGCTCCTTTTTCCTTTTTAAGTATGGATTGGTGTGATGTTTTCAATGAGGCAATTTTCTTAACCCCATAAAATAATACACCACAAAATGTTTTTGTCTTGAATAGGGAAAGGAATTGAAGTGTTAGAATATTAATGCATATAACATCTAAAGTCCAAATTGAGTAGCAGAACGAGAACAGAGCGGGTCTCATTAGTCATAATTTGTCATTCAATTTCACCCCACCATAGCAGAAAAAACTTTACAGGGAAAGAAAAATAGAAAAGATCATGGAAAGTATTTTCTATTAATAAGATTGGTATATTTTACGCTTTAATATAAAAGAATGTGTAATTTTTTCAATACTAAATATAGAATTGAAATTATATATTTTTTTATAAAAATAAAATATTAACTAAATTAAAATCAAATAAGTTAAGTATAATATAAAAATAAAAATAAAAAAACATATATATTATTGGTTATTTAATTTTAATCAAAAACATTATAAATTATCAATAATTTCATTTATTAAATTTACAATATGTTATAAAGATGTATATATTTATGTGTCTAATATAAGTTTGGTATGTAGTATTTAAAAAAAATATTAATTAAAAAAATAATGGATTCAAACATAAATAAAATATTTTAAATAAACATATTGAGTAACAAAATTTTATATCAATATTTTTTTTCTACTGGAAAAATCGTAATCTTTTATTATATGATGAAAAATTACATATAGTATCAGCATATGCCATTATATCAATATGTCCATAATATCTACAAACCCATTCCTGTGAATGGTCGTATCAAAAACCAAGAAATCATCATGCAGGATGATGTTGTATAGTGTTCATAAAAACATAATTACACCTCCCAAGGTGTTGAGCATAAATAAAAACTAGATATCTACATCATCATATATGGCCGATAATTCTGCAAAAAAATTAGGTACCATCCACCTGATGGTAGGTCTGATCTATATAAGGCCTGTGATAGTACTGGTACTGTGTGGTACCCCTCTGTTCGTGTATTATCCATTGTCCTCTTGGCAGGTGTGTGGCCTCCTTGGAAAGCTCGTCGGCACAGTAGTTATATTACCTGTAAATATGATAAACAAGGATGGTATTAAATAGAGATTTTAAATGCATCACTTCATCCAGAATATTTAAAAGTGTGTGTGTGTGACATCTGGTGTTCTTGTTGATCTAATTGATAATGATATTTGAGTCACCAAAGATCTGAATATCTCTGCAATCATGATTAAGGCAAAGTGAATTAGATGTCGAAGAGTGATTAATTTTGCGAAATTGTTCATTCCTTTGCCCAAACCCAACTTGACTTTATAGAAATGCCGATATGAAAGGTAGAGAATGAAGCCCCCCCCCACATCCATGTTGTTGGGTTGCTCCATCGAAAAAGGCCCACGAAGAGGAGTAGTCTATAGGGTCAGGAGCAGAGGGTCTGCGAGGTCGTGGTAGGGAGTATTCAGGGAGTTCAAGGTAGGAAGCAACGATTTTTGCAATTATGTTCTGCAATCTGATCATGCAATTTTCGAAAGTCATTTTATTTCTGGCCATCCATATTGCCCAGCAAATGATCAGGGGTAGGCATGGCAGATTTGACCCCATGTGAGCATTGTTCCAAGCTTCCCAAGTTGTTGTTATACTATCTCCTTCCCAAGCTCCCGTGAAACGGATCTCAGCAGCAACGTCTCTCCAGATCTGTTTTGTAGTATTGCAGGTGAGGAACAGGTGCTAAGTCGTTTCGGTGCTCTATTTGCATAGTATGCACCAATGAGGACCATGCATGGATATGTGAGTAAGCATATCCCCTGTTGGTACCTTGTTTCGAAGGATGCACCAGAAAAAAAGTCTGGTCCTAGGTGGAGATTTTAATTGCCATATGTGCTTCCACCATTTTTGAATGTTTTCAAGTTGTTTGTCTTGAAGCAGACACAGGTAGCCTTCCTTTGGGGTATAGAATCCAGATTCTGCCATACACCACATGAGCTCATCTGGTCCCTCCTTGATGCGAATATGAGATTCACTCAATGCATTTGTATATTCATTCCAGATTTGGTGCCAAATAGGAGGCAAGTTTAGCTGAGTGGCCGACTTCCAAGCTTGTGTAAAAACAAAGGTATTCTCTTGATCCGCAATATGAGCCATTACCTTGATGTTATGTTGGTTAAGTAATAGAGTGAGCTCTCTTGGGAGGAAATATCTACCCCTTCCCCCAGTCCATGGGTCCAGCCCAATGCGAGCACTGGTTCCTGCGTTTATTCTCCATGCAAGGTGACTTCAAATAAGAGGGAGTGAGAACAATAGAGCTTTCCAAACCGAGGATATGCATGTCCTATTCCAACCGGGCAGTCTTATCCAATCCATTATTTGGAGGGGCCAGATATATTTGTGATAGGAGATGGATGTCCAGAGATTATGCTTGGTAAGAAGAGTCCATCCCATTTTTGCAGCCAGAGCTTGAGCAAATGAGGGTAGATCTTTGAGGCCCCATCCTCCCCACTTTTTTTGGGCAAGGCAATTTTGTTCCAGCTTATCCATGCAAAGATTCTTTTGTCTTGACCTCCATTCCATAGATATCTGCAGCAAATTTGCTTGAGACGAGCCAAGATTCTTCTAGGGATCCATGCTAAAGCCATCCAGAATCCCGGAGTAGCTTCCAGGACATATTTGATAAGCACCAGCCTACCTGCTCTAGATAAGAAATGATGGCTCCAGTGGGATATTCTTTTCTCTAATTTTGTGATTAGCCAAGTCTAATGAGTTATCTTATGACTCAAGGGCTTTATCTAGAATCCTAAGTATTCGAAGCCCTGGTCAAGAGGATGGGGATTATAAATGAATTGATGCAGGGAAAAAGTGGATTCCTGAGTAGAAGTGAAAGCCTAAGTAATGGTAGATTTTTCATGGTTTGCCATCATATCAGTGGCCCTAAAAAAAGTGGCAAGGATCTTGTCTAGGGCAACCGAATCCCGAATACTTCCATCCAAGAAAATGAGGACATCATCCACAAACAGGGGATGAGTCAAGAAGCACTGATCATTTATCTTTAATCCTGATAATCTACCATTATGTTTTTCATGGTAGATTAGCCTGCTTAGGCATTCCATGAAAATCAGGAAGAGGAGGGGGGAGAGAGGGCAGCCTTGCCTGAGTCCTCTTTCAGCATGGAAAATGGAGAGGCAGAGCCATTGATGAGGAGGTTGTAGGTGGGTGATGATATGAAGGCCATGATCCATGTAGTAAAATGATGGGGGAAGCCTACGTGAATAAGAAGCATTTTATGTAGAGCCAACTCACCCGGTCAAATGCTTTAGCCAAATCGATCTTGAGGATGATTCCCTTTAGTCTTCTAGATTGTATGGAATGAATGGCTTCATGTGCAGTACCGATGGCTTCATGGATCTGTCGGTCTTCGAGAAATGCAAACTATTTAGGGAGGATATGTTGAGATAGGATAGGCCTAATACGATTTGCAATGATTTTGGAAATGATCTTGTAGAGACAGTTGCAAAGAGAGATGGGACGAAAATCATCGAAGGAAGTAGGGGAACCCGATTTGGGAATGAGAGCGATAAAGGTAGTATTGATAGCATTGTACATTTTGCCAATAGTTTGACATTCCTCCACAACCTGTAGAAGGTTCTAGGCCAGAAAATCATAAAAAGCCAGGTAAAACTTGATCGTCCACCCTTCTGGACCCAAGCTTTTGTCTTTTTTAAACCACTTTAAGGTCCCTTCAAATTCCTCTAGGGTAACCAGTGAATTAAGTCCAATAGTTGCCTCCTCCCCCACATATCTAGGAAATAGACGAGCCACTTGTATGATATCACCCAGATTTGCTACTTGTGGGGATCTAAACAGATTCTGAAAGTGAGAGGTGCCTAACCTAGATAGTTTGTGAAAATTGTCAGCTTGCTCTCCATCTAGAAGAGGCATTTTCCAAATAGTATTGGTTGTCTTCCTTCCCTTTGCAAAGTTTTGGTAAAACTTTGTATTTTCATTTCCTGCCTGTAACCATATAGCCCTACTCTTTAGTCTCCATGATTCTTCTCTCTCCTTTAGAATCCTATCTTTCTATTTTTCAAGCTCAATCAGCTTTGCTTTCTCTTCTGTAGAGGTAAAGCCAAGATTTTTGTCATCCAATAAATTGTTCAGCTCGGCTTCAATAATTATAATTGACTAATCATCCTTGGCTTTTATCTCCTTTGCCCATGCTATGGTTAAGAGTTTAAGCTGTGATAGGTTATGGCAAAAACCTTCAGTCGTCGATCTATGATTTGATATAGGGTGGGAGGTCCAATAGTCCTTAACTAAACTTGAATATCCTGTGTCTTGTAACCAAACATGGTTAAATTTGAAAGGGTCCTTTGGCTTGGCATCAGGT
This sequence comes from Pinus taeda, assembly GCA_000404065.3. Classification (NCBI taxonomy): domain Eukaryota; kingdom Viridiplantae; phylum Streptophyta; class Pinopsida; order Pinales; family Pinaceae; genus Pinus; species Pinus taeda. Next base: position 101,706 of record APFE031413567.1, on the reverse strand, counting down.
CCAAGAATCTCCAAAAGGATAGGAGAGTGGTCTGATATTCCCCCAAACCCAACCCACTGTCTATATATAGAAAGTATTTGAAGCAGAGGAACTTTGACCAGGAAACAATCAAGCCTCTAGCCAGAGCTGCTTCCCCTACTCTTCTATTTCTCCACATGGGCAGAGGCTTGATCATGGGGACATCAATAAGATTGTGTTGATCCAGAATATCCTTGAAGAAATCAGACATGGGGTCAACTTGGGCTTGTGACCCCTAGGATTCCCCATAACCTATGGAGAAGTTTAGATCACCCCTAATGATTACCTAATCCACTGATGTAATATTAGAATGAAGAAATAACTGCTAGAATTCTTCTCTCCATTGGCAGGGGCCATAAACATTGATGAATCTAATGGATAATCCAAGGTCAACCGAGAAAAGATCCAGTCCAATAAATCCCACTCCTCCCCAAGTGGCAGATACATGAATGGAGCGAGGGTTATATCCTATGGCTAATCCCCCAGATCTACCTATGGCATCCAGGGCATGGAATTGCTAACCAGGTTTGATGGTGGATAGGGTTTGCTCAATAGATTCTGCATTGCCCAAGGTTTCATGCAGCATTATAATATCAAAAGGCGCATTATCAAATAACCTCCTCACGGCTAGTTTTTTGGAGGCACTAGCCAGACCTCTACAGTTGAAGGAGAGGCATTTCATGGTGGAACCCCTCCCGGGGTGTTTAGTGCTCTAAGAACCCCTTCCATAGTGGACTTCTTGCCAGAGGCTACTTCAGCCCCAACCTTTTGTATGGCTTTGGATAGGTAAGATTTTCGTCCTTAGGTTGATTGAGTAGTAGGTCTAGGGAAAGAGAGACCTAGACCAGATTGGATGCCAGGATCTGGTATATTCTGAGAGCGAAGATTGTAAGAATGGGGAAATACTAGATGGGAGATGGCCGAGGCCTTGGGCGAGAATGGGGGCAGAGGCAAGGTAGGGGTGGTGGAGGCAATGATGGGCAGAGGTAAGGAAATCTCGCATGTGATCGCAAGTGCCAGAGGAGAAGATATATCAATTGATGAACATACATCATGTGACAAAGAAGTAAATTGAGAGGAAAGGGGAGAGAGTGGAGTTGTACCTGCTTTTCTTGCCATCTCCGCAACAGCGGCAGCTCTTTCCCGAGTCATAGGTGGCGAGGGCAAGATGTGGAGCTCCTCCATTGTCTTTGAGAATTCACCAAGATTGAGTTGTTTAGGGACCTGGGTGTTGTTTCGAGATGCAGTAGCAGTAGCTTTTCCCTTTTGAGGTGCTGGTGAGCTGAGAGGTTCTGCTGATTTACGTGAGCAAAGGGCATTCCTTGAATACATGCCCTACCTTGTGGCGCCTCCTACAGCGGAATGGAACTCCTTCATAATCCAAGATCTGAACTCTGGTATAATGCCTCCACTTGAGGGTAATCTTCTCTTCCAGGCCCTCCCTTGTGTCCAAGTGTACCAGGATTCTTTCCAGCACTCAATTCTTTGTCTACACATAAGTTTTATCATATTCCAGATAGGTTCCTAGGGCATTTCCGATCCTTATAAACACTACTTCAGACTAGAATTGAAGTGGAAGGCCTGGTATTTGCACCCATATGGGACCTGCTCCTATCTGCTCCCATTCTGGATCAAATAATGGAGACCAGTGCTTGAGGAGGACCGGTGCCATCTCAATATGCCAATATTGCGCAAGTATCAATTCAGTGTAGTCTACCTTGGCAAAATGCAATGGGAACCATCCTCTAGTTAGGCTTTGAACCTCTGGTAGTTCCTAAAGCATGCCCCCCCAGATTTCTTTTACCCAGTTGGTGAGCCTAGTCACTGAGTATGCTCTTCCTCTAACATGCTTGGCAAGAACCGTGTTAACCTTGTCCACCACCTCACCCATTGGGATATCTTCATCGAATGTAATGGTGAGGTCCTTCGCGGAAGCTTTCACGCACTTAACCTTTCTTTTTCCGTTCTCGGCGCCGATGGGTGTTCTTTCAGCGGATCCGATCCCATATCTGTCTGTGGAGTCGAAGCTTTAGCCTTAATGACCGGAGAGTTGAAGCAGCCCGAGGGGAGGGGATTAGGGTTAGATGAGGAATGGGGGATAGAGCAAGGAGGGGGCAAAGGGTTATGTGCAGGTAGTGGATCAAAAGTGGGTGATGGTGGCGAAACGACAGTGAGTAGATTGAGAGTACCGGGGGATAGAGGGGGACAGTCAAGGCCTGATGTTTCCAGGGAGAGTGATTCGAAGCGTAAAGATGATGAGGAAGATCCAGGCAGCGAAACAATCAGTGTGGAAATCGGATTGTTAGCCTATTCAGAGCAGGACATTCTATGTTAAGGTTAGGGTTGCGACTGTCGAAGATAGACTATCCCTCATACGGGTCCAGGGAGTAATCTAACGCCTCCTCCTCGATATCCATTCTTTCCATAGACGGAAACCACCACCGAAACCGCCGGAAAGTCAGTTGACCTCGCGCACAGGGACCGGATGTCGACAGGTCAGAAGAATAGTAACAACTATTGCAAGAACTTGTAATTACTATGGTAACATGTTTTATTCTGTCTCTGTGCAAGTGCAGTGATGCGCACGCGCCACCTGCCCGCCTTTGGCCATGTCAGAGCCCAAAACATCGTCTTTTATATCAATATTATATATAGAAATAAAGTAATTCAAAATATTAAAAATATATATATTTTCACTTTCAAGTATGAATATAAATATGAAGAAGAAGTATAATTCCTTTACTTTTAAAAATATTTCAATATAAGACTTAAATAAAATATTTGAATGTTAATGTTAATTATATATTTAATATCGACATTTTATATTTAAAAATAAATAAATAAATATTTTAATATTATAAAATATTTAATGAACATCTTAAATAAAATATGTTTTTATCAACTTCATATATATAAACAAAAAAAACTTAAAATTTCATTTACTTCATGTAAATCATTTAATTCTTTATATAGAGTTTATGTGTAATATTTTAAAATTAGTAATTATAATATATCTATATATGTATGTGAGAACCATCAATAAAATATTCCATGATACATATTAAGTAAAATATTAACTATATAGAGAAAGCAATATCAACTATATCTAGAAAATGTGTTATTTCTTAGTATTAAAAATATATTAATAATTAGAACAATATTTTAATGTGTGTAATGTGAATCATAACCAAAATATTTTAATGCAATTTACATGTATATTATATAAAACAATTGAAAAGAGATTTTCTTATGGTTAAAACGTTTAATAATATGTTGCTCAAAATGAATCTGCAATAGTATAGAATGTGTACACACACACTCCACGTGGACTTCACTAGATTGACAATATTAACGTATTTGTTCATAGAGGGGGTTTAAAAAAGAGCATAAATGAACAATAATAGGTTGCATAGTATTAAGGGGTAGAAAGTTTTTTCTTATTATACATAGAAATATATGTATTTTTTTAGGGAGAATGGAAATTTTTTGTTGCAGGGGAGGGGGTTCATTAGTCTTCCAACTGTAATTTTGCACCCTAGTCATCCTCGCCATGTTCAAAAAGCTATGAAACTAAAGTGCATGTGGCAGAGAATTAATATTGAAATATATCAACACATTAATAAAAGTTTTAAAACATAGGAATATACCAAGCAAATCAATGAAAATCAATAAGCACAAGTCAGAGTGTCAAATCACCATTGATTTGCAAGAGCACTAGATATAACAATGTATGTATGGCATAGACTCCCACTTCAGGTCAATGTTTACCAAGAAGGGGGAGTGGGGGTGAAGAGTGGGGATCTCAGCCAAAACCACTTAACACAAATCAATAGACCGGATCTATTGTTTCGCCCCACAAAAAAAAAAAAATGTTTCAAATCATCAAGGGAGCATACTACCAATGGTTTGCTAAAAGTGGTTTTTTATTGTTGGCACAGGCACATAATGAAGCATGGGATTCAATGGATTGGTATGTGCCCACAATGGCACCATATATGCTTGGAAGAATGGATAATGTTGACATGGAAGCTTGCATGGATAGTTGATGTGGCACTCTAAGTTAACATGACATCACGATGACATCATCAATGATGTCACTTACCACAACTTTAACACCTCACCATGATCTATGATTATAATATATTTCACCATGATCTATGATTATAATATATTTCAACATGATAACTTACTCAAGTTTTACACAATGAATGGGGTGAAAAGGTAAAACCATCTTTTATGTGCATGGGCCAATCAAATTCATTTTGCCTACTTTGGAAAGGACGTCAAACCACTTTAAGTGTGGGGCTAAACCACCTTAGTTTTGCCCATAATTTGTACTTATTTATTGTTTTAGGGTCCACCACACACTATATTGAATTAATTATTAATATTGTGTTAATGTGTTCATTAATTTAACATGTTTAAGATTATAAATCATGTTTAACATATTTTTAATCAAGTTTGAAATTATCTAAGTTATTTTGGCATAGTAACTTGCTCAAGTTTTAACACAATACCATATGGGCCAAAAGATGAAACCATATTTTATGTGCATGGTCCATTCAAATTCATTTTCCCCACTTTAGATGTAACACATCCCTAATTACACCCTTAAAAAGATTTAAGTAGAATGGGTACAAAATTTTCCTTTGTTTTCTTCCTTTAAATCTTTGCAATTTACGACTACTCCAACAATCGTTTGTCCGCTCATTCTTTCAACAGTTCTCTTACACAACTTTGATGCTCTGCAACTGAGGTTCTTTAACTCCTTACTGCTCTGCCTCGGTGATTAAAGCGTAAGAACTTTGTCTCTACAAGTCTTCTTTCTTTGAACCTTCCGAGCAAAACCGTGAACCCTTGTTTTCAATGGAGTTTTTGTCAGAGGTAATTTTTTCTCATTACTGTAATTTAAATTTTCGTATATTTTCATCTATATGCCTTAATAGGGTCTATTCCTAAATGTATTCACTCTCTTCGAGGGTATTTCTCTGAATTTGTATAGGTTCCTTTTTCTTTAACCTAAGATTTCATCATTGAGAAATTATGGGGTTTCCATTCTCGTTCTAATAATTTCTTCGCCACGAGAAAAGTCATAACATTTCCACCATCTAACTTTTCTAATGGTAAACTCTGTGATGAAATTTATTAAACCTTTGTTATTATTAATACAGTTACAGTTCTAGGTTAAAAGTTTCAAGTTTTTGATTTTTTTTTGTAACTGTTTACAAGGTTGTTGAGTTGCCATCTCTGTCGACTAGGTCTTTGAAGCTCCAGGGTTTTTTGTCCTCAGTTCTTTCCAGAATGACTTGATTGTTTTCAAGTATACACATTTCTAATTTTCTTTTATCCTTCCTTCATATTAATCCTTATTCTATGGTTAATTTTTCATTATCCTCTGGATTTTTCCATGACATCCATTCATTTATTATTTCGGTTTTGTCATTGTAAAATTTTTAGGGTTTTCATTTTTAAACCCTAACCATTGGGTACATTTTTATATTCTCTCTTCGCACAAGTTCAGGCATGAATGTGGGTCTTGGCCTCTCATGCAAGCAGATGAAGATAGTCATGGATTTTTGTTTTCTATTTTTTTTTCTTGTTACCTAAAATTTTTGTTAATTTACTAGCTAGGGTTTTAACCCTACAAAGGCATACATAATTTATTTATTTATCACTATATATGTTCTTTTCTTAGCTATAAATAATATTTTTCCACGGGACTTAGATTTATACCCTTCGTTTAGGTTTTTACTATGCATAGGCATTATTGTTACTAAAATATGGTTATTAGTTTGTTTTCTATTTAAGCCTTACTCATTTAGTTGTTTTTATGATATAGGTATATGAATAAATGTTTTGTATCCTAGGTGTTTTTCAGGTAAAAATCCTTAAAGTTTTATCCCGATTTTTCATAATTTATTTGTAACTTTTTTACACATTCTTGTTCATATGTATATATATTTTCTAATATAAAATTTATTTATGGCATTTATTCGCAGGTATTAACATTTCCTTAAGAGATTTTTAACAGTGTCTACTTCGTTGAGGAAGTTTAAAGTCTTCTATACGCTTATGGAAGTCTTGGTTGCCATTTACTAGGTTGGGTAGCCTGAACCCTTAGTCTCCACTTTTGCTTGAGTTGTGTTTAGGAGCAACAACCAGGTTTTGTTAGTTATGAATATATATTAATTAAACTTGTTTCTCCTAAGGTTATTTCATGTTGGGAAGTATGATGTGTAAATGGTTTAGCCTTTGTTGTACTAGGGTTATGGGAAAACTATATCCTGTGTTTTAGAAGAAGAAGAATATATATATATATATATATATATATTTATTATATATATATATATATATAGATATATATATAAATAATTTTCTCTTAAGGTCAATATGTGACCCCTACTTGTATTTTTTTAAATAATGACTTTTAGGTCATTGAATTTTGACCATATTTACGAGAGATGATATATGAACTTCCTTTCATAGATATCTTTTTTTCTTTTGTGTTAAAATACATCTTGAAAGATATTTTTTTCTTGTTATGCTCAATACTTATTTTTGTTATATATTTTCCAAACTCATACTATTCTGAATAGTTTTTATGCATGTAAGGAATACTTTGTACTTATTTGTAGTATTCAAAGATTATCTTCTAGGAAGATTGCGCATACTATTGTTGTATACCTATTAAAAGTCTTATATGACAAGGTTATACATAGATACCGTATATATGTCTATATATATATATATATATATATATAATATATTATATATATATATATATAGATATATATTATATATATATATGAGCTTCTTGTCTTATTCCATTTCTTGGAATAATAAGATTTTCTGTCTAATTACTCTTATTTGTTCAATATTATTTATTCTTACTTTAACAAAGTAAATACTGAGAATCTACCTTGTGGAGATAGTTGAACCAGCATAATTACATATACTTGTATTTTCACATATGAACACAAAGTAAAATTCTAAACCAGGTTGGTTTCATTCAAATGCATACCTTCATTTATATACAGATCAGTGTACTTGTGTGTACTAAATATATAGTAGAAAAAGTCATTTTCTTTTAAACTAGCTACTACTTAATCTTTTTGTACAAAAATTTAAGGCATACATCAATGCATATAAAATGAAAACATATCAATAAACAATAGAATACCTTATTGTTTCACATCATTAAGAAAATTATGGACAAGGAAGAATTTTAGGGTACTGACTTGATAGTATAAGTCTGGAACTAATACAGGAGCTCACTAGCTCCACCCAACTATTGACACTTTGTCCTCCAAAGGATGCCCCCAAGCATAGGTTTCCAAGTTCTCTTTCTTTTTGTCCTTTCTCTTTCTCTTCCACAATTCAACACTATGTACTCTACACTCAGTAAGAAGAAAAAAGCAATTACCCCTTACCAATCATTTGGTAGTTAGTAACTACCTCCACGTCATCCAATAGGTGACAGGTAGTTACAAGCTCATTTATGAGCTCTAATTCCCACTTCCAAAGACAACATCTTGTATTTTAGGGAAGTTATGGATCAATCATATCCATAATCATAATTAAACCATCATTCAGAGTAGATTTCTAGGACTTTATGAATGGGTAATTAATAACCAACATTAACTTGCAGCCTTTATCTCTTTCAACCAGATGTAACTTCTGTACTAATTTCTAGACTCTTTATTTTTATTAACAACATAATAAATACAATATTTACATTCAACCTTTATCAGTGAATCACAATGACTAACTATTTATAAATAAGTATTCTAAAGTTAAGACAAAATCACACTTAACCATATATACAAATTTACAACAAAAGCTTCAAGCCATGGGACTTCACATTGGAAGGGAGTAATGGCTCTCAATATTGCAGCAAGAATATTGCAACTCCCAAGTGTCTCGACTTTAATTGTCAATTTGGGCATTCGTTCAAACTTAAGAGGGCTCGGCACTATGTGTGCAACATGTATTATCTTCTTCTTTTGTTGATTTTATTCAGGTGAAAACAATGAGATGAGATTCAATTACTCATAGATCATTCTAATGTTTATGTTACGAGTAAAATTAAGAATTACAGGAAATAAAAAACAGTAAGAAAATCTACATTAATTACCAGAAAAGGAAGCAAACCAGTTTAACTATAATGAGATAAAAAGATGTTTATTGTATTGTGTCGAGACAACAAACTCATAATTGAAATCATGCATATAAATATCAATTTATTCAGGTGAAAACAATGAGATGAGATTCAATTACTCGTAGATCATTCTAATATTTATGTTACGAGTAAAATTAAGAATTACAGGAAATAAAAAACAGTAAGAAAATCTACATTAATTACCAGAAAAGGAAGCAAACCAGTTTAACTATAATGAGATAAAAAGATGTTTATTGTATTGTGCTAAGACAACAAACTCATAATTGAAATCATGCATATAAATATCAAACCCTAATTTTGCAGGTAAAAGGTAGTTTTCAACATGGCTTCTTAACTTCATCTTCAGGGTATTGGGGACATTCTATCACATCAAAGAATAATAACCATGTGTTGGATGCAAGTTTGCATGAGTTTTGAATGCAAAATGCAAGCTAATATAGGAGTCTTTGCTTTACGATAGGAATCAATCCAATGATGAGTAAAATGCACTAAGGATATGGCTTAAAGGTAGAATGAGATAAGGGAAGGCTAAAAAGATCAAGCATGCATTTTCATATGCTCATGTCGATGATAAACAATTCTAACAATTGTAGAGTCTCCTATAGTTATGCAAAATAGGAGCTCCAATACTAAGTGTGGAAGTTGAATCTAAGACGTGGTAGCATTTTTCTCTTTTCTACATGTGCCAAATTCAAGTTCCTCATTTCGACTTCCATGTGTGATGCGTAGGATCTTAATAGGGATTATATTCCCCAACAAAATATTCAACCATAACCACTGAAAAATAAATTTCCATGCTTTTCCTTAATATGTTGTGTGTATCCCAGTCTTTGTGCTATGCGTGGAAGCTGGAGAAGGTAGTTGCATTTATTTATGCGTAGGTTCTCTTGGTAGTTGGAGCATACAATTATATGGATGGTTATATAATAGTGGATACATAGTCCCATAAAAATATCAAATTAAATCTTTGATAATATCTCCATGTTATGTGTTAATCTGCAAGGAAGTTGAGTTTCCAAATAGTGCCCCAATCTGGCCCACAAGTCAATTTTCCCATGTGAATAAATTATTGTTGATGTGGGTGCCCATTCACCCTTTAACTTCCCTCTTAACTTGGGTTTAATTTCCAATTCATTTCCACCTCACTTTTCAAGTGGAATAATTTATTATTTTCTCTATTTTTAATTCTTTAGCCATTTATTTCTCATTTTCCCACTAAACTTACGAAAAAGTGGGCTTTGACGGCCAATAAGTGATCTGTCATCCCTCAAAGTGTGTCTTAGTAGAAATTTGATGTGTAGATGTCTAATTTTGATTACTCATACTCTTTACAACTTCTTTATACATCACTTACAATTTACATTAAAAAATTATTAAAAATCTCGTCCTGTGGGCAATTTTTAATAATTAAAAATGACCTATGGACCTAATAAAATTCCATGAAATTTTACAAGTCATCTAGAATGGTAATATATATTGACTCTAAACACTATGACTCACCCAAGGCTCTACCATCAAGCCACACTCCTTCTTTGCAACTATATCTGGGAGAAAAAACTCAACCAATTATTCAGTGTTAAAAAACATGAATAATTAGTTAACTGAAAAAAACTCCCTAGAGTGGAATCACTTGATATTAAAGTCCCAAGATACCTAGGCATGTTACATGGCTTTATTCATCATTCTAGTATCATGTTTACAGTATCGCCACAGGGCTACAAAATATGAGTACAAAATGAAGAGAGAGAGAGAGAAGGGGCTTAAATGCCCTAATGAAATCCAGAACTCTAAATGATCTGAAAGTGAAAAAATGTTTTAAAATGTACTTTGGGCATGGAGTCTTCATAAATATTCAAATGAAACTTTAGTGGTCAACATCTAGCTCCACATAGGGACATGTACTTTCATGAAAGCATGTGAGAAGTTGGAATGTACATCTAATTCAAACAACAATACAAATTAGTAGCACTCTCACATTACAACCACCACATGTTAGCACAATACAAAAATCATCATATAAAATTAGATACTGAAATTGAAACACTAATCTAACATGCTGAAATAAAAACTACTCTAATAACTTGAACTAGAAGCTAAACTAAGAGCATGAAATAGAAACTACTCTAAAGCATGAATTGAAATGAGGTAAGATAAGAGATATAATACAAACGATGCCCCATAGCATCATATGTCTTCGGTGATATCCATCTTGAGAATCTTTGTACTCACAGGCAGATCCATAGGTTCTTTCTCTCATGTGCCTTGTCCAATCCTGGCTATCTTAGGACTTTAACTTGCCCCAACGTTAACATGTTTGTGGCCATCAAATCTATCAAGAGTCTTCGTTTTTATTTTTTGTTAACTTGTTGAGGCTCAAACCTGTTTAGCATTGATGATTTATCTTACCAAGCTTCTTCCTTTTTCTTTTTCAATTGTTAACTTGTTGAGGCCTGACCCTGTTAAGCACTGATTTATCTTTTTTCCTACCAACGGTGCCAAAAAATGTTGCCACCTTGCTTACACACCTAAGTTAATGTGGGAAAAATCCTTAACCCCACTAGGTGTGGCTTTGGTGGAAAAGCTCAGAATTGGGGTTGTCACCTAATCCTAGTTCTCTCCATCTAAGCTCTCTCTTAGGTAAATCCAAGGGGGTTGGATCCTAAGGAAAATACTAAGGAAGGATTGTTAGAATTAAAAAGTTCTAGGAGATGATTAGGTAACCAATTAAAGCATCAACCATTCAAAGACTTGAAATGTAACTTGAAGAAATGAATCAAACTAGAAAGTATAAATAAATTATGGGCATATAATAATCATCAAAATGTAAATAGATCAAAGTGATTCAACAACATACCTTGCAAGGAAAATTTATGTAAGTAGAATAGTTCCAACAATAATAATATTGCAAGAAATAAAATATGCTCAAAAGGTTGTGTTGTCGTTGTGACAAACACCCTCCAAAATATAGCTTATAGTTGAATTTTGGAGCCTACTTGTGATCCTATGATCTATTGTTCCTTGATTACTCGTACTCACTTCATGGTTAGTTTATGTTTCTTCACTGTCAGAGTCACTTTCTTACACATGCCTAGCTTCTGATGCATTCACAAGTTCTTTTCTTCTAAGTGAGCTTAGCAGTTCATGTGTATATTAGAGAGTCAAACCCTACTTAATCCTAGCTAACAGTGACTTCTCAAAGGTAGTAAACATACATTGTGTAGTTCTCTATGGTTGATGAATGCGCAGTAGCAAAATGTAGTGCTTGCACAATATTTCAGGACAATGATTTCATAGTCATTAGAGACAAAGACTGTGCCATCCATCTAGACAAGCAGTGCATAATCCCAAGATTGAAATTTCCCCCATTGTTGGTTGTGATCATATCATCTCTCAGGTGAGTTTTATCAATTGTCACTTTTGTGCGCTTTGATTTTTATTATCATCACTTTCCTTCTTTTACTGTAATTTTTACTTGCTTTCACTTATATAAGTGGCACTTTTATGTCCTCTTCGCTATAGCATGTATCGCTTCCACTTTCTTTTAGCTTTTGCAAATGTCATCGCAAGTGTCATATTTTAGCATGGGAAGTGTCGCATGTTGTGAAAGCGGAGCTTTAGGTTCACTTCAAGATGAAAATTTGGTGTCGATGGGTCCTATTTATCATATAGACATGTATTAGACACATTCCCAAAGTTTCATGAATTGTTGTACTAGTGTTGTCACTGTCATTGCAAAGTGTATCTTAAGTGTCACACTTGGAGGTAAGTGATGTTTTGTTGTCATTTTGATGAGGACATGTTGATTAAGGATGGTAAGTCCTTCTTTGTCAAGTGTTTTATCATATATAAGTGTGTGATCATGTTCAATTCATGTTATAGTCCCATCTTTTTGCTCTTCGGTCCCACACTTCGCCATTTTCTACAAATGATTCTTCTCTAGCCAACCTCCTTCCAAATTTCCTCCCTGAGCTATTTATTGCATAGCCTAGGCCACAAGAAGCTTGTCCTTCCTCTTAGAACTATGCAATTTTTAGTCACTACCTCCAAGGACTGCATATTGCACATTAATAATTCTCAAGATCAGCCTCTTATTCCCTAGAACTGCACAATTCAGCCTTCCATTCAGCCTCTTTCTACAGATTGTCTAATTGTAGCTAGAAATTTCTCTTTTTTCTTCCCTGAACTACGCAATTGTGCAATCCAAATGCCCATCTTCCCTCTAGAACTATGCATTTCACAGTCACAGTGGGTAAGCATACCTCACTATGACCCTCAACTATGAAATCCTCCTTCTTAGGCTTCTAGAACTGAGCATTTCATAGTTTCAAGCCTCATTCCCTCACTCCTTCCCTATGGAAATGCACATTGCACAATCCCTGAGCCTTCCTCTTGGTCCAATACCCAGCTCTAGGTCAATCAATGGGTTTCATGAAGAGAATTAGACTAGGATATTTTCAGACTTATGTCATCTTTTCATTAGTGTATTTCACTTGCAGGTACTATATCTTGACATGATAGGATGATGCTTAAAGAGGAAGAGAAGGAGACTATGCTAGAAGACACTTGTGATGTTGGACCCATGAAGAAGTCATTGAGCAAGAAGATGAAAGGAAACTAGATTACGACAGAAGACCAAAGATCAGGATAGCATGAAGGATCCATGTTAATAATCCCCTTAGAGGATGAAGACAAACCACCTGCCAGATCCATAATCAAAATGCAAGCAACAATAAGAGAAGCTTGGCATTGACACATCATCATGAAGTTCCATGTCATCATTGCCAAGCTATGGCTTACACAAGAATCATCTCAAGAGTGGCATGTGTCATAGCTTTTTACCACATCATTTGTGGAATGTAATTGTATAATTTACCAAAATGAAAAAATGTAAATATGTGAAAAACCAAGGGTACCACATGGAATATTAAGAGTCATTATTGAGTTATAAAGTCATATAGACACTTAAAGGTCATGTAAGAATTCTAAAATTCATTGTAGAAGCTCAAGGATCATGAGGGAGGTCAAGAGTCACATGGGAGGTGGAGAGTAACGTCATTAGTTATAAATACACCCTCATAACTCAAGTAAAAGGATTTTTGGGACTTGAACTTCCCACCTTGGCTTCTCTAGCATTGGCATAGGAGCAAAGATATTTCTTTAGAGGAGCAAGTCGTGAATTAATATTACGCTATTGGGGCAAGTGTGGCACCATTGTACTTGTATATCTTGGCACTTCCACTTAATATATGAAGCTCGATGAGCCAACATCTTTTCATGCATGTATCATGAATATTTTTGGACTATTTTTTATATTTTTGTGGTATGTATTTTGTTCACATGTACTAAGGAAATTGAACTATTTCAGTGGCTTTGGTACCTACCTTATTGATGGTGTGTTGTGTTTGGTTTTATAATCATGGTTGTCTTGTGAACTACTTTGTAGGTTAACTAATGATCCTCTTATGCTCTTGTGTGTGTCTTTTAGGATAGTACTATTACTTTTCTTCTAGAGGCCCACTCTCTTTCTCCTTTCTATGAAAGTACCTTATATACATTGCAATTTTATGCCTCACAATGTCAACTTGCTTGTTTCAAATAATTTTTATATAACCCTTCATGTTAATAATGGAAACCAACAAAAATCCCTATGGGCAATGGAAACTGGTTGTATTTCCAAGTGGCACTCCTACTCCAAACAATATGAGTTATAATTGGGACTTCACATTAGGGAGACCCCCTTGGTTGACATATTTTCAGCACCATCAACATTTGGCGCTAGAAGGAGGGAAGATGACAAGTTGTGCTCGTTGAGTCTAGTTTGAATCTCTCACCCTAAATGGCTCTTTCCCAAATCATAATCCGAGAGTGTTTTTCTAATAGATCAAATCTTTTAATCCTCATGGAATTAATTGATGACTTGTCAAATTTGAAGTTCGATGGTGAGGGTGAAACATTCATAGCTCAACATATATCTTTTTTCTTTAATTTGTGAATATTATGAAATCAATTGTGAATATGTTGCTAGTAAATTGTTCACCCTCACTCTTGAAGGTCGAGTTAAGAAATGGTGTTATAATTTATTAGTTGCGTCCATTCATTCATTCAAACAAATTGCTATGGAGATTCATTGAGCCTTTGACAGGTATGATTATCATGATGTTTGTGATAGAATTGATCAGCTGAGAATGAAATCAGATGAATCTGTAGAGGATTTTCTTAATTGGTTTCTTCACCTTTGCTATGAATTTCCCAAGGGAGTGATTGATGTGGTTTTATCATGGACAATTTTCAAAGTTTGACTCTGCTTACCATGAAATAGTTTGATTCTGAACCCCCAGATGATTCATCTCTCCCAACTTATGTTGATCATGAGACACCCCAAATTTGTGAGGAGGAACCTAGTGTGCCTCTTGTTCCTTATCCTCCTCCTTTCTCAGTACCAATTTTGGTCCCTCCTTGTGATGATGTTAAAATTGGAAAATCTAAATAAGAAAAAAAAGTTGTTGATCCCTCTCATCCACCTTCATCCCCTTCTCATGCTTTAGATCCTATGGGGGATAACTTGGAATGGTTCAGTAACTACAAGGAGACTGAGGTGAAGGTTGATCTTGTAGTTTTTCAAGGTCACACCAATATGAATAATTCAAGTCTTGAATCTAATTTAATTGAAAGTATAAATTCCTCAAGGGATACCCTTCAGCGTCCACTATCTATGTCTCATGACTACTTGTTTCATGATCCACTTGACCAATCCACTTCATCTCTTAATGATGTTCAACCTGTTGTTTCAAGCAGTGATCGTATATAAGGTAACTACATTTCACATGTAGAGGAGCAAAGCGATGAAGATATGTGCCATATTTCTTCCCTCTTTCGGGATGCCAATCCTGCATCTCTAGCTAATCACCGATATTGTGATCTTGATAACCTGTCAAATGATTTCAAATCCTTCATTCAACTTGAGAATTTGGACAACCATCACCATGAAATCCATGTTTCCATTAATACATGTAGTGATGGATATCCAAGTACATTGAATGATATATTTTCTTCTTTTGAAGGCTTATATTTGTGAATTATTGATCCAGAGTATGCTTCTCATAGCTTGAAATATTCATTTATGGGATGTGATACTCTGTCAATTCAGAATGATTTTGAAATTTCTTCGATTCATGCATCTTCAGATATCAAATTTGAAGAAATAATCTGTCAGGATTTTGAACCTTCAATATACCCTGTTGAAAAAAGGTAAGATCAATCTGAATGTTGGATTGGTATGCCTATCTTTGATCATTATGATGATGAAGATAATCTCATGGAGCATAAATTTCATGTTGATTTGTCTGATTTAGTTATAGTTGGTGTTTCTCCTCGTGAGTCTTTTTCATCTTTCCTCACCTCTAGCACACTATTCATTGTACTCGGATATGTTGGATAAGTCTGTTAGACCAGTAGCTTTTCTTAATTCTTTAGATCCTTATCCGACTGGTCGTGATTTCAACTAGGTACACAATGGTGTGGTCCTACAATCAGAGGATGAAAAGCTTGAATCTATTATTCATAATTTGTTCAATTGTAAATCTTTCATAAGTCAGGAGGAAGATGTTACAATTTCTAATAATCAAGGGAGTTTTTCTATTGATGTATCTCAAATTTCTACCCATCAAGAATCTGATGTGTTCTAATCAAATAGTGGAATTAATAGTATTTTCATTGATACACTTGACGATAGTGGTGCATATCTACCTGTTGATTTTTCTAACCCACCCAAATTTGATGACCCGTCATCAAAAAGTTCATAGACCTATCAGGAAGTTGAGGAACTTTAGCCCTTGTTGATGGTTATGTCAGTGTTGAAGGCCCCGTAAATTGGGTCGACAACAAGGGGGATACCCGCCCGGTCCGGACCTTGGTTGGCAGCTCCTTATCCGTTTGGTATAGCGGGTCCAACTGGGGATATGGGACCAGTGTCCCAATTCAGTGTTTGTGTGTGTGAGAAAGATGGGTTGTTTCTGTTCTAAATGGAATACTTCTATCTAATCTAATGCTATGCTATTGTATTCTAATAAACAAAAAAACATTGAAATTTATGCTTACCCGGGGTGTGATATTTCTTCTATGCGATCTAAAAAGATTTCAAACAATAACTGGTAATAAATATCATTCAGCTATCATAAGAAAAGAATTCGATAAAGATGAACTACTTGGTATAAGAAGTTAGACAAAACAGTTGTTAAAACTTATCGCATAAATGAGCTATTCATACACTAAACATAAACAAATAGTTATCACCGTACAAAAGTGCCAAATGATAACTCAGACATTCATGCTGTAATATATAAA
>APFE031413567.1:49630-85146 GCA_000404065.3 Pinus taeda | reverse complement strand
TTCCATTCATTCACCAAAACCTCCTCTGAGGGTGCAAAAGTGCATTTTCTGAGGACAAGTTTTTGATAAATTTCTGGACCCTTCTCTAAATGCATGAGAAGGGTTTAAATACTACTAACTAAATAACTTATTTACAAAAATTGAGGATTATGTTTAAATGACCGTCCTCTTTCTAAGAAAAACTATTTCTAAAATTAAATCTACTATCTAACTATTTCTAAATCTACTCCTTAATGTCGCAATCATTCAGTGTTTTCCTGAGTAGAGTCGGATGACTGTCTTCCGCCTTTGGTTGAGTTAAGCAAACAGAATCGGCAAGAGCTGGCATTATCTTCTCAGTAAAATTGATGATATGCTTGAGAATCATCCAACGAATATGTATCATTACCATGTATGCCTGGTAAAAATCCCATTTCAACTTGGTTAACCCTTGGACTGCTTCTGCTTTTCCTTCAGTCTTCTGTTTCCAGTTTGATTCTATCGCTGATTTCTTGCAATTTTCGGGGCTCGCAGGTAACTGAGTAACTAGGGACCTTCCTTTTCGAACAATTTTTCTTAGCGCTAATCACGCATCGGAAACTACCTCTGTTTCTTGATTCGGGCTTCCCTGATGCGGTTTTTGCCTCTTGCGCCTTTTTCTATCTTTCGGTATAAAGCTCAAAATTTGTAAAAATAGTGATTCGATGAGCTCTGGACCCTGAGAATTTAACTGTCTGTTTTTGGTATCAACATCGTTCAGTACCCATTCAACCATGGTTGTATATGTGAAATCTGTGATAGATGCCTCAGAAGAGTTCCGCGGCTCTTTTTCTTCCTTGAGTGGATAAAGTTCGCCTTCCGAAATGTACATTGGAGCGTTTCCTTCCCTCCTCGTAGTTTTCTGCATAGTACCTTGTATAACGCTTCGTCCTTCTTTCCTGCAGTTTACATTGAGGTGGAAGTAATGATAAAAGACTAATGACAGGAAAACTTTTAAATGCCAAAGATATGCAAAACATGCCACCTTACGTGAGTTATTTCTTCGAAAAACACAACACCCTACTTCATTAACAACTGGAAATAACTCATTAATTCGCATTAAAATACATGGCCAACTCTTGGCTGAAAAAGTTTTCTCGAATAGTGAGCCAGAACCAACTGCGATGGAGAGGTCCCGCGTTTTTGCTTTGCGATGTCGCAGATCGCAATATCACAATATCGCAATATCGCAATGTCATCGTGCTGTTTTTTATCGCAAGGCCGTAGTATCGCAACATCGCAGAATCGCAACTTTGCAATATCGCAAAGCATTATAATCCTTGTGTAATTCATGTGATTTTTGCGATGTGCAATATGCGATATCGCATATCGGTGATTTTTTAAAGTTTTTCAATGTGAGTGTTTCTTCAGTGTATGCGATGCGATGAGGTTTCGTGTTATAATCTCGCCTTTTGTCATTTTAACTCATTAGAAGGTGTATCCTATCATCCTTTGCGCGATGTGATATCCTTTAAGGAGTGAATTTAATTTTCTTCATTATGAAACTTAGGATTTTTAGATTTTTGAAGGTATTTTCCTAAGTCCATGATGTTGTAAGTTTCATCTAAAAAAGAAAATGTAACACTAACTGATTTTTTGATTTTTACTGAGGGTCCCCACTTGTTTAGTATCAAAAATAATACTTCATAAGGAGGGGGGTTGTTGGTGGCCACAACAGTCAGGTTCTCGCAATACTGTTGAGATCTTCGAACTAAGTTGGATCCAGATTTTCACGCATAATTATTTCCTAATATTCATCAACTAGAAGTGAGCTCATTCTTGAAGGAATTTCAGCGTTTTCAAGTTAATCGCCTAAACCCTCAAGATAGAGTCTTTGATCAAATGGAAGATTCTTGTTTGGTTACTTCTTCATCATGTGAATCCCTTGCATCTCACTCGAGATTGGGGAGAATATCTTATACGGATACACACAGCTTGAAATCTTGTCATTCTAATTGTCAAGACAAAGGTTATTTTGGGTTGGAATATTCCTCCCTATCAAATACTTCTAATATTGATCACTTTCCTATCCATTTTATGTATGTCATGAGTTTAATCATATTTTTGGCACAATATCTCTTTTTGAGTGATAGTAAATCCTTTATTCGTTCGATGAATCAAAACCCTTGTGTTGATATGAATACCTGGTTTGATTTTACCCTTACTCTAATCTTTCGCCAACCTAGTATCCTAATTGGTTTCCTAAATTTACAATGTTAGTGATTGTTTTAAATGCATTGAGATTTCATATTGCTAGCATGGTGTTTAATCAGATACAAAGGGAATCAATGGTGAATCAAGAATCTTATGTGCTAACTAACTAATCTAATCATAATACTAGTTCTAACAACTATCACTCGGTTAATCCTTTTCGCATTAGAATACATAATGATATTTGTTTTACATTGATTGATTTTTTTGAACCCAGTGATCTTCATGGTTTATCATTTTTCAATTCAGATGTTTGTCAGACAGTTGACTCACTTTAGAGTGAGAAGATGGTTATGTCAGGTCCCCACCATCTTGATAAGATTACTAGACAAGATTAGATTAGATCTATCCTACAAGATCCTCTTTGTGATTCTAATGCGTTGATAAAAAATTCATTTTCTTTTGAGTTTTAGGGTTTTCAAATTGGTTGTTTTAAATATCAAGATACAATCATTGAATGGTTAGAGAAATCTTACTTAGCAAGCTTCGTTGCAAATAAAAAATTTTGTTCTTTCTTAATGTTTGAAAAAACTTAAAACACGAATGGATATACTTTTGCAAGTAGCCTTAAAGGTTTGTATGATTGTCATGTCAAGCAATAAGGTAAGGCTCGAGACAAGTTAAAGGTAGTTATTATGGCACATCTTTCTATTGATAAGAAAGACCTTCAATATATTATGCAAGTTTCTCAAGTTCTTATCTTTTCTGTTATACATTATGTTATAATGGTTTTATTTTCTTGTATCTTTATGATTGCAGATCAAGAATAGTTACGGTGGCTACATTGGAAATTCCATTACACATAGCCCTAACATTCTATCCCATTATGTTAGGAGAAGGATTAGGCTCATTTTAGCCCTCTATTTGCATTGACCTTGCATTTTACCCTGCACAACTCCTTGCATTTGGTTTGTTTTCTTTGTTTGTTTCCCATGCTCCTTTTCAGTTGGTTTACTTCTGCTCTGTTTTTTCTTTTATCTTCTTGTTATGTCTTGCCTTTCTTTCTTTTATTTAATAAGACTCTGGATGAAAATTCTCTCTCTTGGCTAAATATACAATGTGGAAAAACTTGGGAAGGGAAATTGTGACAATGAAAAATGCTTGGCTAATCTGTAATCCTCTTATTTGTCTTGTTTTACTTTTCTTTAAAGTCGATGATGATTGAATAGAAAATATGATTCATTCCATACATAAAACATTTGGTCAAACTACGAAACTTGTGTCTTTATTAGCATCTTCATGATGACTCAACCTTGTATTGAATGGTGTTTTCACATGTTGACTCAACCAAGTAGAGAAGGGAAAGGAGAAAAAATTTAAAATGAGCATATTAACTTCAGTTATATTTCAAATCCGCTAAACAAGAAACAACCTTTCCTGATCTCAATAAGTTGGGATCCTTCTTACACACGTGCTATAAATGTTCAATAAGTGGTTCAAGAATATCTTTAAGAAAATAAAATAAAGAGTGAAGAATAAAAACAATTCTTGCGCAAAGACGTGAAGCAAGCAACTTCACCGAGGTATTGTTTAGGTCTACTGGCAGTGAATTGATGCATGTGTTTCCTTGAGGTGACTCCATCGGGGTACTATCCAAGCTCGCTGGAAGCAAAGCAACACCTGGGAATGTGCTTAAAAATGCTTAGTATGCTTATTATCCTTCTCCCCTATTGGAAAGGTTGAGGTATGACTAGTCTTATGTTGATGTGTTTAAAGTTGAGACAGGAATAGAAGGGACTATATCTTTATCTGGGATAAGTAGCGAAGCCAAGATAATCCACATGGAAAATCAATACTTCCTGAAATACTGAAACCTTGCACTTAAATATAAAACCTGAGCATAGAATATGGAGTTCTACGAATGTGCCGCCAAGTGTTTTTGTTGTGAAAAACACCCTCCAAAATTTTTCTTACACTTAAATTTTGGAGCCTACTCGTGATCCTATAATATGTCGTTCTTTGATTACTCGTAGTCACTTCATGGTCGATTGATGTTTCTTAACTGTCATATTCACTTACTTACATATGCCTAGACTTTTTTGCATTCACGAGCACTTTTCTTACAAACGAGCCTAACATTTCACATGTATGATAGAGAGTCAATACCTGCACAATCCCACCTAACAATGATTGCACAAAGGCAGGAAATAGTCATTGCGCAATTCTATATGGTTAATGATTGTGCAGTCCCAAGAGGCAATTCTTGTGCAGTCTCTGAGTACAGTAATTGCATAGTCCTTAGAGATAGAAACTACACAGCCCATGTAGACAGTTAGTGCATAATTTGAAGATTGACAATTCCCCCATTGTTCGTTGCAATTGTATCATCTCTCGAGTGAGCTTTCTCAACTGTCGATTTTGTGTCCTTTGATTTTCATTAGCATTACTTTCACTTTTGTGACTATCGTTTTTGCTTGCTTTCACTTATACAAGTGGCACTTTATGTCCTATTTGTTATATTATGTGTCACTTCCACTTTCTTTTAGCTTTTCAAAGTATCATTGCAAGTGTCATCTTTTGGGATGGGAAGTGTCGCACGTTGTGAAAGTGGAGTTTTGGGCTCACTTCAAGAGGAAAATTTGGTGTCAATGGGTCATGTTTATCATATAGACATGTATTCGACTCAATCCCAAATTTTCATGCATTTTTGTACTAGTGTGGTCATTGTCATCACAAAGTGTATCGTAAGTGTCGCACTTGGAGGTAAGTGTTATTCTATTGTCATTTTGATGAGGACATGTTGCTTGTGGATGGTAAGTGATTTCTTGTTTATTCTATAAGTATTTGATCATGTTCAATTCATTTTACGGTACCATCTTTATGCTCTCTATTCCCACACTTAGACATTTTCTGCAACTAATCCTTCTTCGGTCAACCTCCTTCCAAATTGCCTGCCTAAACTGTGTATTGAATAGTCCTAGGCCATAAGAAGCTTGTCATGTATTTTGGAACTGCACAATGCACAGTCACTACCTCCAGGGAATGCACATTGTGTAGTCACAATGCTAAATATCAGCCTCCTTCTCCCCATATCTACACAATTTAGCCTTCCAGTCAGCCTCTTTCTGCAAATTGCATAGTTTTAGTTATTAATCTCTCTCTATGCTTCCCTGAACTACACAAATGTGCAATCCAGATGTTTAGTTTCCCTCTAGAACTGTACATTGCATAGTCACATGGGGCAAGCCTACCTCACTGTGACCCTCAACTACGCAACCCTCCTCCTTAGGCATCTAGAAATGTGCATTGTGCAATTGCAAGCCTCGGTCCCTTACTCCTGCCCTCTGGAACTATGCATTGCACAATCCCTTAGCCTTCCTCCCGGTCTAGTACCCAATTCCAGGTCAATCAATGGATTTCTTGAAGAGAATCAAACTAGGATATTTTTGGACTGATGTCATTTTTCTTGAGTGGATTTTACTTATATGTATTATATCTTGCCATGACAGGATGTTGCTCGGAGAGGAAGAGAAGGAGATTGTGTTAGAGGAATCTTGTAAAGTTGGAACCATGAAGAATTCATCGAGTAAGAAGATGAAAGGACGCTAGCTTATGCCAAAAGATCAAATATTAGGATTGCATATAGGCTCCATGTCAATCAACCCCTTAGAGGATAAAGACAAAGCACATGCAAGATACATAATGAAGATGTCAAGGAAGTAACAAGAAGAGAATATTGGAATTGACACATCATCATGAAGTTCCATGTCACCATTACCATGTTATGGCTTGTACAAGAATCATCTCAAGTATCAAATGTATCATAGGGTCTTACCACATCATTTTTGGAATGTAATTGTATAATTTCCGAAAATGAAAAAAATGTAAATATGTGGAAGACCAAGGGTCCCATATGGAATATGAAGAGTCACTATTGAGATCTTAAGTCATATAGAAGCTCAAAGGTCATGTAAGAATTCAAAAAGTCATTGTAGGAGCTCAAGGGTCATGAGGGAGGTCAAGAGTCACATGGGAGGTGAAGAGTCACCTCAGTTGTTATAAATACTCCCTCATAGCTCAAGCAAAAGGACTTTTGGGACTTGAACTTCTAACCTTGGCTTCTCTAGAATTGGCATAGGAGAGAAGATATTTCTTTGGAGGAGAAAGTGGTGACTAAATCTTCCACTATTGGGGCTAGTGTGGAAACATTATACTTGTATATCGTAGCACTTCTACTTAATATATGAAGCTCAATGAGCCAACACATTATCCTACATGTATCATGAATATAGTAAGACTATTATTTATGTTTCTGGTATGTGTTTTTTTCATATGTACTAATGAAATTGAACTATTTCGGTGGCTTTGGTATTTACCTTGTTAAAGGTGTGTCGTATTTTGTTTTATGATCGTGGTTGTCTTGTGAACTAATTTGCGAGTTAACTAACGATCATCTTATGCTCTTGTGTGTCCTTTTTAGGATAGTACTATTACTTTTCTTCTAGAGGCCCGCTCTCTTTCTCCTTCTTGTGAAAGTACCTCATATGCATCATAGTTGTATGCCTCATAATGTCTACTTGCTTGTTTCAAAGAATGTTTGTATAACCTCTTATGCTAATAATGGCAGCCAAGGAAAATCCCTAAGGACAATGGAAACAAGTCTTATTTCCAGTTGGAGCTCCTACTCCAAAAGATGTGAGGTTTTATTGAGACTTCAAATCAGGGAGACCCCCTTGGTTAACAAATTTCCAACACCGTCAACTAGTTTTAACAATAATTTCAATATAATAATGCCTTCAAAATAAAACAAGTTTCAATAAAATAGATAAGTTGCAAATAAGTGGTATAACAGCCAACAATAAATCTACAAAATGAGGTTCAACTTTGAAAGAAAGCCACTAAATTGAATTGAATGATTACAAGTAATATATTGCTTGTACTTGAAAAAAAAATTGTGCCTGCATGAAATATAAATAATGATATGACATCAATGGGACTTTAATCAAATCCAATGAGCATGAACAAGGTACAAGAATATAACTAAAGTACTTGCAATGAGTGATATGTAAGTGCTTTCAAAGTATCTTGCATGTATTTGAGGAATAGCTAAAATGATGAAATATTTAAAAATATCCAAACTTCAAATGCATGCAAAACCATTCAAAGTAGTAAGGTGGTTGTGTGTGATGGTGTTCTTGGTAAATTTTAATTAAGGGCATGTTGTATCTCTGAGATGATAATGGTCAGCTATCATGCCATGGCATCTAAGATACTTGTTTTGGGGGGTTTTGTTTTAATTTTTGGAGGACCCATGTATGAAACAGATTAAAAACAGTGATGACTAACCTTCTTGAATAATACTAATATTAAACAAAGGGCTGCTATTACAATTCACATAGTGATTTAGCTTATCTGGTGATGAGTAGAAACAGAAAGATAATATGACTATTACGGTTTTCAAAAAAGAAAATTAAATAACCATAAGTAAGAAAACCTTCAAACAATGTTCAGAAAGTTTGACAAAATATGCCTAAGATTACAAAGATATTGATGATTTTATGATTTAGAGGGAATTACTTAAACAAAGAGTTTTTATAATTCATTCTCTTTAAAGATGGTCACTTCAAAAAGATTATAAGAGTGAATTGAAACTCAACTACCCCTATCTGTTTATATTTGTAAAATTTAAGAATATGAAGAAAACATAGTGAATGAAAACTGGAAAACTTACAAGGAATACAATACTATATGAATCAAAATTCAGAATCCTTTACTTTGGTATTAATGATTCAGAAAAAGCTGAGTACATTCAGTGCTTACAAATGTTTCTCCAAGGGTGCAACCCTTAATAACTCGTTAAAGAGAGTTATTTATACAGTCTTAGAGCTAAGAAAATATCTTAAACAAATTTACAAAAATAGATTAATGCAAAATCAGGGATATCAACTGATAGTCGATCTATCACTATTTTGGTGTTGAATTGTTGATGATTGTCCCTGGAAATGCTAAATGTTGCTTGATCCTCCCTTTAGTCAAGTAGATCAATTAACTGTTCACAACGTTTCTTATCTGGGATAGATAACTTAGTCACCCTTCGATAAATTTCATCCATTTATGTATATTTAGTAAAAGTGGGTTTCATTAAAAATATGTATGATTTCATTTAGGATGAAAAATGTATCTCTAAGCACATTTAGCACAACCCTTGGTGTTGTTGCACCTCTTATGTTTGAAACTGTAGCTACATTAGTGTTGACCTCTGCAAGTTTTCGGGCATAGTCTTTAATGGGCATTATCTATCATTTATCACCAGCATAGAGGGCAAACCCTTGCTAGTCAAGGGTTCCAACCTGTTGAAAAAATGTTGAACTATGACATCAACATTGTTGCATGTCTCCTCCAACTAAAGAATAAGATTTTTCTTTGTAATAATCTTCTTCACTTTCAGTATGGTTGTTGTCCTATCATTAATTCCTAATTCTTCAAGGTCATAGTTGTCTTTAGAATTCAGAAACTTGATTATTTCAGTGGCAATTTATGGCATGTCCTCAAGTTCCTTGGAGATGGTTTCAATAGCTTCCTAAGCATTCTCCAACAAGTCCTTTTGATCAAAGATTATCCTGATATAAGGCTAGATATCTTTGATTGATTCAGTTATCTCTTCCCATAACATTTCCTTTACCAAACCCAATTTATTTCCAAGGTAAGATTATTTGATTTCTTTCTGCGATACCTCAATTTGACTTTTTTCCCTTTGAAACTCAACTGCATGTGAACTGTCTGCAACTGCTTTCAAGTGTTGTAGTGTCTTCAGTTGATCCTGCAATTTCTTCATTTCCTTTGTCTGAATAGACAGATTTTGAGCAACTTCAGCAAGTTGTTTAGCTCCTACTATTGTTCCTGTAGTTGTTGTTGTGCCTTAGGCAGAAAATGTAGTTATAGAGATTGTTGTAAGAGGAACTAAATCCATTGGAATATTGGCCCTTTTTAGAGTTTTCTCTTTCTCTTTAACAAGTTTCTCCATTTTCTCCTCCATCTATTTTATTTGCAGATTTTGTTCCATGATGAGCTTCATCATGTCAGATTTCTGAGTTTCAGTTTCTTCAATCTCTTTAGTCATTGGGTCCTCTGAAGCTGGCAGTTTTAGCTGCTTCCTTAATGCTGAAATCTCAATATTTTTTGGCTTTACAAGTTCTTCTGCAGCCTTCATATCAGAGGGATCATATCCCATCTTCAGAACCAGATCTTCCAAAACTTTGATCTTGGTGTCTTTGGCCAATGATGAAACTTTCTCAAGCTTAAGCTGTGACAATGTATTAGCCAAGGTAACCTGCATTTTGGACAAACTCATGGCAGTGTTAGTTAAAGTATAAGCAATCATTTGGCTAGTCTGTTTGTGCATCTCAATTTGGTCAATTGGATGTACATCTTTAACATCAAATTCAAAGGAGGTTTGTTCTAATAATGTGCAGCAATCCTGGGCTATGGAATCTGAGCTTGTAAGAGAGCCATCTGAATTTTACCTTTCTCGGAGTCGAAGACTGAAATAAGTCTGGCTTGAGAACTGGAAGAATGTTTCCAGAACTAAGTATAAGTATTCAACTTTAACTCCTCATTTTTCTTCTTAATTTCACTGAAGACATGAAGAATGTCATCTTCTCTATCCTTCTGACTGCTTTCACTAGTCTGAATTGTTTATATGCAAATTCTTCTTTCTCCTTCATTCCCATAGAAGTCCAAAAGATTATGGATTGTTGGTTGCCTTCTTCATCTAGCTTCTGCAAGGTGAATGGAAACTTGTCTCCCTGAAAATATATAAAAATATATACAAGTACTGAAGCATACTTGAATACATCTTCAGTATTGAACAGGACAAATTGTTCATGAATGGCCTCAACTAGAAATTGGCTAAAGTTATAACAAACAGTGGGTTTGGAACCAGCACAAAAGATAGATAAGAAACCAATGATGGCTTCATTTACATATTGATAGAATTGTAACCAACAATATAAGAAAGAATGGTGGTAATTTTCTTGGTTCTATCTAGGAATATAGATGAATCATAGGGAGGGTTTCTTTTAGGCAGAGGGTTATCTACAGCTAGGAAAAGTTCTAAAGTTTGAGCTATTTTAGTGAAATCTAGCTTTTGATAGGCCTCTGTTAGGCTTTCATGAGAAAAGGGATGTGTTGGCACAATAGTTGGGGCTTGCAACATCTATTCAATGGACTGAGCACTGATGGAGCACGTAATTTCTCCTGTAGGTGAGATGATAGCTCTTTGAATGGGATCATAGGATTCATGGAATTTGCTAACAAACTCAGGTGCTCTATGTATTTGAGGGAAGATGTAATGAGGAAGGTGGGAGTCCCAAAGTCCTATTTAATCAGTTTGATCAACTAATTGATCCTCCATCCAATAGTAGATTTCAAACAAATTGAATTCAAACAAAGACTCATTGATTTTACAGCCTCTATCAACCAGGGGAGTATGATGGAAGTCAATTTGTGGATGAATTAGAGGCTCTGGGGTTTTTGCAACTTATTTTCCTTTAGGAGGCATTCTATTAATTGAATTCAAAACTAAAAGTGACAGAAATTGGAAGAATTGGGCTGAAACACAGTGATGATAGAAAAACAGTGTAAGTGAAAATGGATTAGGTGGACCTGGATGTCATCTTGGCGCTGAATAGAGTTGAAAATTCGATTGAATGATGAATCTATCGTTTTGGCTACAAAAAGCAAGTATCTAGTGAATTATGGAAATGCATTGTGTAACATTTTTATGAAAATCAGGGCTTATAATGAATAAGATGGAGCGGGTCCATTAATCAACGGTTAAATCCTCATTAATTCTCCAACAGGGTTGATAAACGGTTAAATGGAATATTAATGTGTGAGGGGTGGCAAATGGATAACGGGCAAAGACGACAGTTGATTGGACAGAGGAAGTGACATGGGAGTGGCGGTAAATGGTTGAACGAAAATCGTGTTTGGGAGTAAGTTGGAGTGGTAAGATGTTTCGAGATTTTAAGTCACAAATAACTAGGATGGGGGGAAAGCAGTTTCAGAGGGCGGTTTCAAAAACTACCGACTTTGGAACCAGCCCCCCGCTGATAACGTTCAGACGGCAAGGGAGGGCTAAGGAGTGATGTAGGTCATCGGATCTTAGGGGAATGTGCGGGATGAAGAAGAACATGAGTGAGGTTTAACTTCGCGATAGAAAGTGATGGTGGGGTCGAGAGTTATGACGGATGTGACATGCATGGGGTATTGGCAAATGAATGGATAACACACAGATATTACACCATAACATTGATTTTTGTAAATAATGTTTAATTTAAACCATTCATTATGTGCACATGTATGCAATGTTATGACTTTAGGATAAAAATATTTTCATGCTCCAATGGTAATTCATTTGTCTACCTACCCTTATCTTTCCTAACATTTTTTCACAATCTTAGTCACCTGATTGCATTTAGACTAGCAACTCAACATTTTCCTTTCAATGATTAATCTACTTCTATCCCTTATTTCTTCCATTGGCTCAGATTAAACTGTTGAGCCAATTTTATTGGCTACATATTGACAAAAATTTAAATCAAATCCAATCATGATTAAACGGTATAATTGGATTGTATGAACTAGTGTGGCATTTAAACAATCTACACACAACTTTTTCATTTGCAAAAATAAACTTGACTAAGAGCAGTGGCATTTGGATTTGCAACACTTTCAGATATTTTTTTCTATTATTTCCAACTAACATTTTATTTTTGCCTTCCTTTTTTAGGGCATCTATTCTAACATTTTATTTGATATGGACTTTTTCATCAAGATATGCCTAACATTTTTTTATTCAATATTATTTTTTCTTTTTTTTTTTTTTTTTTCTTTTTTCATATCCTAACTTAACATTTTTTGAAATATATATTCATTTTTTGACTAATTGATGCTAACTTACCAAAACCAAAAAATGCTGCAACATCGACTCCAACTGGGGATTGCTTTCTCCTGTAGAATGCAAAGAACCTGTAGATCCATGTGCCTTCTCCTTGGGCTATGGAGTCTTTGCTGTGAAAAACTCACACTGATAGTTTGAAAAGTAAAATAAATCGGACTTTTTATAACGATAGTAATGAAATCTACTTTAACTTCTCAATATTGAATGTAATTTTTGAGAAACCTTCCATTAACAGGATAAGTGGAATACTATCCCTCATGATTTTGTAGCACAAAAGTGTTATCTCCCTTTACTTCAGCAATAGCTAGAGGTCCAAACTATAGGTTGTCAAACTTGTCATGTTTTCCCTTGTCTTCTCTCCTGGAATCCCATCTTAGAACTAAATCACCCTCCTTGAAGTCCCTTTCCCTAGCTCTTCTATCAAACAAGCTCTTCATGTTATTCTGATACTTTTTCAATTTGTATTGAACTTCATCTCTGTTTTCATTTAGTTCAATAATTTTATTTATTCTCCTTCAAAAATCATCAGGTTCATTAGTTAAATCCTGCAAAAACTTCAAAATTGGGAAGGCCAAGTTGGTAGGGAAAATTGCATTTTTCCTATAGACTAACTGAAAAGGAGATTTTCCAGTATATCTCTTTGCAGTAATCCTATTTGCATAGACAGCTACATAAATTTAATGAGAGTCCTAGCTCTTTTTATGATCTGCTAAAGTCTTTTTAATCACATTTACCAAACTTTTATTAGATGATTCTGCAAGGCCATTATCTTGAGGATAATCTGGAGTTGAATGATGTAGAAGAATCTGATATTTCTTACAAAAATCAATCATTTTAACACTGGAAAATGTTGTGGCATTGTCAGTAACAATTTGGGTTGGGCAACCGAACCTAGATAAGATGTTTTCTTCAATGAATTTAATTACTACTGAATCAGTAGCATTTCTTACTGGAATTTCTACCACCCATTTAGTAAAGTAGTATGATGCAGTGAGGATCCATTTATGTTGATTGCTTGAAGTGGGATGAATCCCTCTAATAAAATATAATCCCCATTGGAGAAAAGCTGTTGAGACTATTGTAGGGATCAATGGAAGAGCTGCTTGCTTTTGCTTACTAGCAAACACCTGACAAGGAACACAACTCCTGACCTTTGCTCCTACTTGTAAGAAAAATGTTGGCCAATAAAATCCTGCCCTTAATATCTTATATGTTGTTTCTCTCCCAGCATAATTTCCTACACAAAATCCTTTATGAAATTGATCAATGATCTCTTCGGCCTCTGATTCTGTTAAACATAATAATAAGATATTGAGTGGGTATTTCCAAAATAAATTTGCATTTATGATACAGTATTTGACTGCTTTCAGTTTGAGAGTTTTACATTGACTTTTGGAGAAAGATGTTGGACATTCAAAATGGATTAAGAAATTTACAATATCTTGATACCAATTTGATAAAAGATATTTCTCATCAATGTGTAGAGAGACGGTATGATCTGAAGGTAAAGGTTCTTGTGGATTCTTTTCTTCAGGATGATGAGAAGTTTCCTGAGGATTCTCCTCATTCGGATTTTGGGAAGGTTCTTATGGATTCTCCCCTTCTGCATAGACAGAAGGTTCTTGTGGATTCTTCCTATTTGAACTTTGGGAAGGTTCTTCTGGATCCTTCCCTTGTATTTCCAAAATAAAGTTGATGCCCAACTCTTTACAGTTGGATTCAGCTAGAAGCTTAGCTAATCCTTGACTCTTGAATAGCTTTGTGGTTTTGATAGTTAGATCAAACTCCAATATCTAAGTGACCCATCTACCCCTCTTCCCATCAGTTTCCGGTTGGGTTAAAACAGTTTTTACAGCACTCTTAGGAACATAAGCAGTAATGGGTGCATGTAGGACATACATCCTGAATGATTTGAGGGCTTGTATAAGGCATAGGCTTGCTTCTCAATTATGTCATACTTAAGCTCAGCATCTCTCATAACCTTACTGAAAAAGGCTATAGTTTAGTCATGGTAATCTTCATTCTTTTGTAATAAAATAGTAGCAAGGGTGTTTCAGAGGCAAAGGAAAAGATACTTAATGGTTTGGTATAATCAAGGTTGGCCAAGGTTGGAGCTTCAAAGATAGATTTATTTATTTGATCAAATGCATACTTGGAAGAGATAGTTTGTTTAACTTCATGATCCTTTCGGAGCATATCAGTTATGTCTTTTACAATTTTAGCATGATTCCGGATGAACCTTATTAAAAAGTTAATCTTGCCTAGAAAAGCTTGAATCTCTTTCTTATTTCTAGGTAATGACAATGTTTTTATAGAAGAAACACATTTGGGATCAATCACTACTCCTTCTTTTGAGATTATATGGCCTAGCATATTTATTTGATAGCAAACAGAGGCTTTTTAGGATTCAGGAAAATTCCGAATTTCCTACACCTGTCAAAAACCTTCTTCAAGTGCTTTAGATGTTTCTGATCAGAATTAGAAAAAACAGTTATGTCATTAAGATAAATGACTACAAATTTGTTTACCTGACCCACAAAATCTATGTCCATAGCTCTCTCAAAAGTTTCTCTAGCATTGGACAAGCCAAAGGGCATCCTAGAATACATAAATGTACCCCAGGGTGTAGTAAAAGTTGTATTCTCTTTGTTTGTTGGATCAACATTTATCTGATTGTAACCAGAAAAGCCATCAAG
The DNA here is from genome assembly GCA_000404065.3 of Pinus taeda. Lineage (NCBI taxonomy): Eukaryota > Viridiplantae > Streptophyta > Pinopsida > Pinales > Pinaceae > Pinus > Pinus taeda. The sequence continues at coordinate 70,317 of APFE031413567.1, read as the reverse complement.
CATGGAAAGTCTTTGTGCTCTTGAAATCATCTGAAGTAACTGGTCCATTTTGGGTAAAGGGTAGTTATCTTTTAATGATGCTTTATTCAAATTCCTAAAGTCCACACAAAGTTTGATTTCTCCATCCTTCTTTCTAACGGGAACTAAATTGACAACCCAATTAGAGTATCTAAGAGGCACAATAATATGGGAATCTAGCATTTTCTTGATTTCCTTTTCTACATTTGGTAGAAGAACTAGATTAATCCTCCTAAGTTTTTGTTGATAAGACTTATCTTCTGGTTTTAAAGGAATCTTATGTTGTATTAGTGATGTATCATAAGTTTTTAGATCAGCATAGGTCCAGGCAAAAACATCCTTATAACTTTCAAATAACTTAAGGTATTGAATTTTGATTTGAGGATCTAAGGACGCACAGATTTTGATGTTCTTAACCTCATCATTTGTTCCAATATTTACTTCCTCTATGTCATCTTGTGGAGAAATTGATTGTGGGTTTCTGACGACATAATTTTGATCAAATAATTTTTCTAAAGGAATGAGACCTTTGGGAATAAAATTGTTAGACAATTGTATGATGTCATGATTGCAAATTTTTTAATTTCAACTTGAACTGTCATTTTCGTTTGTGTTTTCATTTGTTTCTATTCTATCTTCATCAATTTGTAGAACTGAAAATTCATCTATAACTTGCAGAAAATATTTTAGCTCTTGATCATCTTCAAATATCTGTCAGTATTCTAGGTTGTCTAGGATGGATGGCCTGTATTTGACTTGTATTTGATAGAATACATCAGTTTGATCAGGAATTTTAAATGAACTAGGGAATCTACATGAATTTTCTCATCTCTTGGGATATAAGTCAAATTAAAAGCATTAAAGAAATTTTCAACTGAGTCACAAACCTCATTTCAATATGATCTAAGCCTAGGATGTTTTGTTTGGCAAATATTCCTAATTTTTTTAACAATGAGCTCTAAGTCAGTGAAAACACTGAGATTTTGTACCTTTAAACTTTTGGCTAACTGTGTTCCTATAGGGAAAGCCTCATATTCTACTACATTATTGGTAACTTCAAAATCAAGTTTACATGATTGTTTAATGTTTTCCTTTTCTGGTGAGATTAATACTACCCCAGCTCCTGCTCCATCTTTTTTACAAGAACCATCAAAGAATAACTTTCGTACATGATATTGTTTTGGTATAGGGATTTCAATTATATCTTCAATTTTTACTTGAGAGTCATGTGTTTGGTTTGAAGAGAGTTGAAAACAACCAAAATCTTGATCAATTGCATAAATGGGATGGTTCTTTGGTTGATTTGTTTTGCAAACAGTGTGCACAAACCTTACCTCTCTATACAACCTAAGTTGTTCTCCTCGTAGACTAGAATAGTGGCATAAGCCATGTCCATTTGAAGAGTTCCCCCTAATTTGGCATGGTAAGGCCTTGAAAGGAGCATTCCAAATTTGGGAGGGATATCTGTGACAACTATATCTAACTCTACACTTTTTACTGGGATTTGAGCAAGAGTGACTACTAAATCCTTAATCAGTCCTAGACATGGCACCCTTTTTGAATCAAAGGTGTACAAATCATGATAGGATCTAGTTATGTCAAGATTTAAATGATCCATGATAGTTTTTGGCATGAGATTATGTGATGCTCCATAATCAAGCATACAATTATATAACATTGAATCATTTGTCTTTAGAGTCACATAGAAAGGGGGCACTATTTCATCTATCATATCTGAGCTAGGACCAAAAACCACTACTGGTTTTTCATCTTGAAGACTAATAATATCACTTTTAGCATCAACTGAGGTGTTCTGTATCCATTTGGAGACTTGATTCTTGTATCCAGGGTTTTTAGACAGTTCTCAAAGTGGTATAGGAATTTTAACTCTTTCTAACTCCTTTTCAACATTAAATGTAGTTAAGACAATTTTTTCAATGGGAGCTATATCAGTTGTCTGATTTAATGGTTGAATAATAGTTGTCTGAGTTTCAACATATTTGGTACAAGGTTCAATTGTTGGAGTTTCCTTGGGAGGTCTTCTAGGGCCAGATCTATGTCTAAGATCATATCTTTTGTTTAGCTCTGCAATTAGGAATTCAGAGAAGACATGGTATTTGGAAGCCTATGAGGAATTTTGGTCTTCTTGAACCTGCTTTTTCGAGAGAGAGGAATAATAGTGGTCTCACCAGAAGAGGTATCCATATTGTTAATGTCTTCAGTGATAGTCATAGTATTGTCATCAAGTTGTTGATAAACTATCAGTAAAGGAGTTGGAACCTGTTGATCATTACTAGGCCTTTGAATAATTTGTAACGGTGGATTTCTTTTATATTGACCTTGATTTTGATTTTGAGGTTGAGTGACTGTTTGTTGAACTGTTCTAGGTTGAGTCTCAATCTTGGAAATTCTATTAGATAGATTTCTAAGAAGTGATGTTATCTCATCTATTTTAGAATCTTCAGTTTTAGTCTTAGAAGAAGTGGAGGTCTCTTAACTATATTTAAGTTTTCTTTGGGCCTTTTCCTCTTTAGCTTTTAAAGTGACTAAGGCAGCCCTATTTTCTTCTACCTCTATAGAATTAGTTGCATGTATTCAAGAGTTCTTGAAGTTCTTTCTCTCAACATTGCAGCAAAATCATCCTCAAAGGCTTTTGAAAACCTAGATTTGGCTGCTACTACATGGGGTTTACAATCAGGGGGCACCATATGATAAATTTTGTTGAACCTTTTGATAAAATCAGAGATAGGTTCGCCAAAGTTTCTTTTAAGTTCTTCAAACTCAATCAAAAAGTAAAGAGCAACTTTCTTCACTCCCCATTGATTTTTTAATATATTTGTTAACTCTTCCCAATTTCTAATGGAATTTGCAAGTAACTGCCTAAACCAAGTTCTCACATTTCCCTCAAGAGACTGAACAAACAACCTCATGTAAACATTTTCTTATTCTATGTTCATGTTATCTACAAAGTCTAGAAATGCTTGAAGATGGTCTTCAACTGAGGGACCAGTTTCTCCATTATACCTAGGAAGGTGCTTTAAATATCCAGGAGTGAAAGCATCAAGGTTTGGAGGTAGAACTAAAGTTGCATATATTGCCTATACAATGGGCTAGAATGCCATAGTAGAAGGTGGCGTATGAGGTATTTGTATAGAAGAATAATAAGAAAAAGATGACGGTGATAGAAAGGGTGAATGACTATGTGGATGTGAAGAAGGAAGAGATAAAGAAGGATGAAATGTCCTGAAAGATCTTAAAGGAGACTTAATAATTAACTTATGGACCTGAGGATGAATATCCTCTTTTGTTTCAAAGAGTGGATTTGAATATATAGCAAAGGTCCCTTCAAGTTGTTTAGAAGGAGAAGATTTAGGGCGTTGAGAAGTGGAAGGGAATGAATAAGTAGTGGGGATATGAAATTTGCAGGTTTGTATTCAGGTAAATGAACACCCAGATCAGACTTAGATTTAGGTGATCCTGGTGGAAGTAAGGGTTCTAGATGAGATTCAAGTGAATGAATAAGGAAAGTTGATTTAAAATCAACTCCCCTATTTAAAATTTTAGCAACCCTAGGTGATAAATGAGTCCAATCTGGATTGGATGGAATGTTACTATAGAAATCAAATTGTAATATATCTTCAGACTCCAAGGCTGAACTGGAGTCTAGTGTGCTTAAAAGGTCAGATTCAGAATGGGATCTAGTGTGCTTAAAAGGTGCTAGTTTGATACAATGGAGTCGCCATGTGAATGATTTTGACCTATCTGGACCTTTAGTCACCTTAAAGGAATAGGATTTATGTCGTTGACCCAGGAAAACTAATGAAATTTGAGTCACCGGCAACGGCTCCATATTGATGTTGTATCTCTGAGATGATAATGGTCAGCTATCATGCCAGGGCACCTAAGATACTTGTTTTGGGGGTTTTGTTTTAGTTTTTGGAGGACCAATATATGAAACAGATTAAAAACAATGATGACTAACCTTCTTGAATAATACTAATATTAAACAAAGGGATGCTATTACAATTCACACAGTGATTTAGCTTATTTGGTGGAGTAGAAACAGAAAGATAATATGACTATTACAATTTTCAAAAAGAAAATTAAATAACCATAAGTAAGAAAACCTTCAAACAATGTTCAGAAAGTTTGACAAAATATGCCTAAGATTACAAAGATACTGATGATTTTATGATTTAGAGGGAATTACTTAAACAAACAGCTTTTATAATTCATTCTCTTTAAACATGATCACTTCAGAAAACTTATAAGAGTGAATTGAAACTCAACTACCCCTATTTGGTTATATTTGTCAAACTTAAGAATATGAAGAAAACATAGTGAATGAAAATTGGAAAACGTACAAGGAATAAAAAAATTGTACAAATCAAAATTCAGAATCCTTTGCTTTGGTATTAATGATTCAAAAAAAGCTGAGTACATTGAGTGCCTACAAATGTTTCTCCAAGGGTGAAACCCTTAATAACTCATTAAAGCGAGTTATTTATACAATCTTAGAGCTAAGAAAATATCTTAAACAAATTTACAAAAATAGATTAATACAAAATCATGGATATCAACTGATAGTCGATCTGTCACTATTTTGGTGTTGAATTCTTGATGACTACCCCTAGAAATGTTGAATGTTGTTGATGATTGTCCCTGGAAATGCTGAATGTTGCTTGATCCTCCCTTTAGTCAAGTAAATCAGTTAATTGTTCCCAGCGTTTCTTATCTGGGATAGATAACTTAGTCACCTTTCAAAAAAATCATCCATTTCTATGTATTTAGTAAAAGTGGGTTTCACTAAAAATATATGTCTTATTTCATTTAGGATGAAAAAGGTATCTCTAAGTAAATTTAGCACAACCCTTGGTGTTGTTGCACCTCTTATGTTTGAAACTGTAGTTGCATTAGTGTTGACCTCTACAAGTTTTCAGGCATAGTCTTCAATGGGCATTAATTTATCATTTATCACCAGCATAGAGGGCAAACCCTTGCTAGTGGGGTTCCAACCTATTGAAAAAACGTTGAACTATGATAGCAACACTGCTCCATTTCTCCTCCAACTGAAGAATGAGATTTTTCTTTTTAATAATCTTCTTCACTTCTAGTATGGTTGTTTTCCTGTCATTAATTCCTAATTCTTCAAGCTCATAGTTGTCTTTCGAATTCAGAAACTTGATTATTTTAGTGGCAATTTATGGCATGTCCTCAAGTTCCTTGGAGATGGTTTCAATAGCTTCCTGAGCTTTCTCCAACAAGTCATTTTGATCAAATATTATCCTGATATAAGGCCAGATATCTTTGATTAATTCAATTATCTCTTCCCATAACATTTCCTTTACCAAACCCAATTTATTTCCAAAGTAAGATTCTTTGATTTCTTTTTGCAATACCTCAATTTGACTTGTTCCCTCTGCAACTCAGCTGCATGTGAACTACCTTTAACTTCTTTCAAGTATTGTAGTGTCTTTAGTTGATCATGCAATTTCTTCATTTCCTCTGTCTGAATAGACAGATTCTTAACAGCTTCAACAAGCTATTCATCTCCTATTGTTGTTCCTACCATTTCTGTTGTGCTTGAGGCAGAAGCTGTAGTTATAGAGACTGTTGTAAGAGGAACTACATCCATTGGAATATTGGCCCTTTTTACAGTTTCCTTTTTCTCTTTCACAAGTTTCTCCACTTTCTCCTCCATCTGTTTTATTTGCAGATTTTGTTCCATGATGAGCTTCATCATGTCAGATTTCTGAGTTTCAGTTTCTTCAATCTCTTTAGTCATTGGGTCCTCTGAAACTGACAGTTTTAGCTTCTTCATTGATGTTGAAATCTCAGTATTTTTTGTCTTTACAAGTTCTTTTGCAGCCTTTATATCAAAGGGATCATATCCCATCTTCAGCACCAAGTCTTCCAAAGCTTTGATCTTGGTGTCTTTAGCCAATGATGAAACTTTCTCAAGCTTAAGCTGTGACTGTGTATTAGCCAAGGTAACCTATATTTTTGATAGAATCATGGCAGTGTTAGTTAAAGTAGAAGCAATCACTTGGCCAGTCTATTTGTGCATCTCAATTTGGTCAATTGGATGTACATCTTTAACATCAAATTCAAAGGAGGTTTGCTTCTGGTAATGTGCAGTAGTCATGGGCTATGGAATCTGAGCTTGTAAGAAAGCCATCTGCATTTTACCTTTCTTAGAGTCAAACACTGAAAGAAGTCTAGCTTAAGAACTGGAAAAATGTTTCCAGAACTGAGTATAAGTATTCAACTCCAACTCCTCATTTTTCTTCTTAATTTCCCTGAAGATATGAAAAATGTCATCTTATTTATCCTTCTGACTACTTTCACTGGTCTAAATTGTTTATATGTAAATTCTTCTTTCTCCTTCATTCCCATAGAAGTCCAAACGATCACTGGCTACTAGTTGACTTGTTCATTTAGCTTCTGCAAGGTGAATGGAAACTTGTCTCTCTGAAAAATATATAAAAAGACATACAAGTACTGAAGCATACTTGAATATCTCTTCAGTATTGAACTGGACAAATTGTTCATGAATGGCCTCAGCTAGAAATTGGCTAAAGTTATAGCAAACAGTGGGGTTTGGAACCAGCAGAAAATATAGATAAGAAACCAATGATGGATTCGTTTACATATTGATCATAATTGTAACCAAGAAGATAAGAAAGAATGGTGGTAATTTGCTTGGTTCTGTCTATGAATATAGATGAATCATAGGGACGGTTACTTTTAGGTAGAGGGCTATCTACAGCTAGGAAAAGTTCTAGAGTTTGAGCTCTTTTAGTGAAATCTAGCTTTTGATAGGCCTCTGTTAGGCTTTCATGAGAAAGGGATGAGTTGGCACAATAGTTGGGGCCTGCAACATCTTTTCAATGGACTGAGAATTGATGGAGCACATAATTCCTCCTGTAGGTGAGATGATAGCTCTTTGAATGGGGTGATATGATTCATGGAATTTCCTAACAAACTCAGGTGCTATGTGTATCTGAGCGAAGATGTAATGAGGAAGGTTGGAGTCCCAAAGTCCTATTTCATTTGTTTGATCAACTAATTGATCCTCCATCCAGCAGTAGATTTCAAACAAATCAAGTTCAGACAAAGACTCATTGATTTTACAATCTCTATCGACCAGGGGAGTATGATGGAAGTCAATTTGTGGATGAATGAGAGGGTTTGGGGTTTCTACAACTTCTTTTCCTTTAGGAGGCATTCTGTTAATTGAATTCAAAACTGAAAGTGACATCATTTGGAAGAATTGGGTTGAAACACAGTGATGATAGAAAAACAGTGTAAGTCAAAATGGATTAGGTGGACCTGGATGTCAACTTGGCACTGAATAGAGTTGAAAATTCGGTTGAATGATGAATCTGTCATTTTGGTTGCAAACAACAAGTATCCAGTGAATGATGGAAATGCATTGTGTAACGGTTTTTATTAAAATCAGGGCTTATAATGAATAAGATGGAGCGGGTCCATTAATCAATGGTTAAATCCTCATTAATTCTCTAACGGGGCTGATAAACGGCTAAATGAAATATTAATGTGTGACGGGTGGTAAATTAATGGATATCGGGCAGAGACAGAAGTTGATTGGACAGAGGAAGTGACATGGGAGCGGACATGGATGACGATGTAGGAGCGGTGATAAATGGTTGAATGAAAACCGTGTTCGGGAGTAAGTTGGAGTGGTAAGCTATTTCGGGATTTTAAGTCCTGAATAACTAGGATGGGGGAAAGTAGTTTTTGAGGGCGGTTTCCAAAACTCCATATTGATGTTGGGGTTGAGAGTTATGACGGATGTGACATACGTGGGGTATTGGCGAATGAATGGATAACACGCAGATATTACACCATAACATTGATTTTTATAAATAATGTTTAATTTAAACCATTCATTATATGCACATGTATGCAATGTTCTGACTTTAGGATAAAAATATTTTCATGCTCCAATGGTAATTCATTTGTCCACCTACTCTTATCTTTCCTAACATTTTTTCACAATCTTAGTCACCTGAGTGCATTTAGACTAGCAACTCAACATTTTCCTTTCAATGATTAATCTACTTCTATCCCTTATTTCTTCCATTCGCTTAGATTAAACTGTTGAGCCAATTTTATTTATTACCTATTGACAAAAATTTAAATCAAATCCAATCATGATTAAATGGTATAATTGGATTGTATGACCTAGTGAGGCATTTAAACAATATGCACACAACTTTTTCATTTGCAAAAATAAAATTGACTAAGAGTAGTGGCATTTGGATTTGTAACACTTTCAAATATTTTTTCTGTTATTTCTAATCTAACATTTTATTTTTTTCTTCCTTTTTTAGGGCATTTATTCTAACATTTTTTTTCGATATGGACTTTTTCATCAAGATATGCCTAACATTTTTTGATCCAATATTTTTTTTTCATATCCTAACTTAACATTTTTTTAAATGTATTTTCATTTTTTGACTAATTGATGTTAACTTACCAAAACCAAAAAAGTGCTACAACATCGGCTCCAACTGGGGACTGCTTTCTCCTGTAGAATGCAGAGAACCTACAAATCCATGTGCCTTCTCCTCGGGCTATGGAATCTTTGTTGTGAAAAACTCACACTGACAGTTTGAAAAATAAAATAAACCAGACCTTTTACAATGATAGTAATGAAATCTAATTTAACTTCTCAGTACTTAATGTAATGTTTGAGAAACCTTTCATTAACAGGATAAGTGGAATATCGTCCCTCAAGATTTTGTAGGACAAAAGTGTTATTTCCCTTTACTTCAGTAATAGCTAGAGGTCCAAACCGTAGGTTGTCAAACTTGCCATGTTTTCCCTTGTCTTCTCTCCTGGAATCCCATCTTAGAACTAAATCACCCTCCTTGAAGTCCCTTTCCCTGGCTCTTCTATCAAACAGGCTCTTCATGTTATTTTGATACTTTTTCAATTTGTATTGAACTTTATCTATGTTTTCATTTAGTTCAATAATTTGAATTATTCTCCTTGAAAAATCATTAGGTTCTAGAATTGAATCCTACAGAAACTTCAAAATAGGGAAGGCCAAGTTGGTAGGGAAAATTGCATCTTTCCCATAGACTAACTGAAAAGGAGATTTTCCAGTATATCTCTTTGGAGTAATCCTATTTTCCCAGACTGCATAAATTAGATGAGAGTCCCAGCGCTTTTTATGATTTGCTAAAGTCTTTCTGATCACCTTTACCAGACTTTTATTAGATGATTCTGCAAGGCCATTACCTTGAGGATAATGTGGAGTTGAATGATGTAGCATAATCTGATATTTCTGGCAACCGGACCTAGATAAGATGTTTTCTTCAATGAATTTAATTGCTACTGAATCAGTAGCATTTCTTACTGGAATTGCTTCCACCCATTTAGTAAAGTAGTTTGTTGCAATGAGGATCCATCTATGCTGATTACTTGAAGCAGGATGAATCTCTCCAATAAAATCTAATCCCCATTAGAGAAAAGGTGTTGAGACTATTGTAGGGATCAATGGAAGAGCTGCTAGTTTTTGGTTACCAGCAAACATCTGACAAGGAACACAACTCCTGGCCTTTTCTCCTACTTGTAAGAACAATGTTGGCCAATAAAATCCTTCTAATATCTTATATGTTGTTGCTCTTCAAGCATAATGTCCACCACAAAATCCTGTATGAAACTGATCAATGATCCCTTCAGCCTTTGATTCTGTTATTAAGATATTGAGTGGGTCTTTCCAATATAAATTTTCATTTATAATACAGTATTTTCCTACTTTCAATTTGAGAGTTTTACATTGACTTTTGGAGAATGATGTTGGACATTCAAAATGGATTAAGAAATTTACAATATCTTGATACCAATTTCATAAAAGATATTTCTCATCAATGTGTAGAGAGATGGTATGATCTGAAGGTAAAGGTTCTTGTGGATTCTTTTCTTCAGGATGATGGGAAGTTTCTTGAGGATTCTCGTCATTCAGATTTTGGGAAGGTTCTTGTGGATTCTCCCCTTCTGCATAGACAGAAGGTTCTTGTGGATTCTTCCTATCTGAAATTTGGGAATGTTCTTGTGGATTCTTCTCTTGTATTACCAAAACAGATTTGATGCCTAGCGCTTTACAATTGGATTCAGCTAGAAGCTTAGCTAATCCTTGACCCTTTACTAGCTTTGCGGTTTTGATAGTTAGATCAAACTTTAGTATCTGAGTGATGCATCTACCCCTCTTCCCATCAGTGTCTGGTTGGGTTAAAACAATTTTTACAGCACTGTTAGGAACATAAGTTGTAATGGGTGAATGTAGGACATGCAGCCTGAATGATTTGAGGGCTTGTATAAGGGCATAGGCTTGCTTCTCAATTATGTCATACTTAAGCTCGGCATCTCTCATAACCTTACTAAAAAAGGCTATAGGTTGGTCATGGGAATCTTCATTCTTTTGTAATAAAACAGCAACAAGGGTTGTTTCAGAGGCAAAGGAAAAGATACTTAATGGTTTGGTATAATCGGGGCTGGCCAAGGTTGGTGCTTCAGAGATAGCTTTCTTGATTTGATCAAATGCATAGCTGGAAGAGACAGTCCATTTAACTTCATGATCTTTTCGAAGCATATTAGTTATGTCTTTTACAATTTCAGCATAATTTGGGATGAACCTTTTTAAAAAAATAATCTTTCCTAGAAAAGCTTGAATCTCTTTCTTATTTCTAAGTAATGACAACATTTTTATAGCAGAAATGCGTTTGGCATCAATAACTACCCCTTCTTTTGAGATTATATGGCCTAGCAGCTTTCCTTCTTTGATAAAAAATAGAGACTTTTAGGATTCAGGGAAATTCCGAATTTCCTACTCCTGTCAAAAACCTTCATCAAGTGCTTTAGATGTTTTTGATCAGAATTAGAAAAAACAGTTATGTCATCAAGATACATGACTACAAATTTGTTTACTTGACCCACAAAATCTATGTCCATAGCTCTCTAAAAATTTGTTCCAGCATTGGACAAGCCAAAGGGCATCCTAGAATACATAAATGTACCCCAGGGTGTAGTAAAAGTTGTCTTATCTTTCTCTGTTGGATCAACATTTATCTGATTGTAACCAGAACAACAATCAAGCACGGAAAGTCTTTGTGCTCCTGAAACCATCTGAAGTAACTAATCCACTTTGGGTAAAGGGTAGTTATCTTTTAATGATGCTTTATTCAAATTCCTAAAGTCCACATAAAATCTGATTTATCCATCCTTCTTTCTAACAGGAACTAAATTGGCAACCCAATTAGAGTATCTAAGAGGCACAATAATATGGGCATCTAGCATTTTCTTGATTTCCTTTTCTATATTTGGTAGAAGAACTGGATTAATCCTCCAAAGTTTATGTTGATAAGGCTTAGCTTCTGGTTTTAACGAAACCTTATGCTGTATTAGTGATGTATCATAAGTTTTTAGATCAGCATAGGTCAACACAAAAACTTCCTTATATCTTTCAAGTAACTTAAGGTATTGAGTTTTGATTTGAGGATCTAAGGATGCATAGACTTTGATGTTCTTAACTTCATCACTTGTTCCAATATTTACTTCCTCTATGTCATCTTGTGGAGAAATTGACTGTGGGTTTCTGAGGACACCATTTTGATCAAATAATTTATCTAAAGGAATGAGACCTTTGGGAATAAAATTGTTAGACAATTGTATGATGTCATGATTGCCAATTTTTGAATTGAAACTTGAACTGTCATTTTCATTTGTGTTTTCATTTGTTTTTGTTCTATCTTCATCAACTTGTCGAATTGAAAATTCATCTATAACCTGCAGAAAAGATTTTAGCTATTGATCATATTAAAAAATGTGTCAGTATTTTAGGTTGTCTGGGATGGATGGTGATCTAGATCTTGGGGAAAAGCTCTCAAGATCTAGAAGATTGAAATGGATCTTGGGGGGGAGGCGCCCAAGATCTGAAAAAATGAAATGCCAAAAGAAAAAGAGGGGAATTCCCAATAAACAACCACAAAGAAATTTTTTTAGTAAAACAGAGAATAATTGTAAAGGTTGCATTGTGGCGGACAATTTGTCCTTTTACAAAATGCGACTTGTTACTTATAATATTTTTCAGTTACAATACCACGGGTTAATTCCGTGAGCGGATATCATAATACCACAGGTCAATTCCATGGGTGAATGAATACCATGGGCGAATGTCACAATACCATGGGTGAATGAATAACTTGGGTGGTTGAATACCATGGGTTGATGCCATTTTGCATTCGGATCAAATGGCCTGTATTTGACTTGTATATGATAGAATACATCAGTTTGATCAAGAATTTTAAATGAACTAGCAGAGACAGCTAAGGAATCTGCATGAATATTCTCATCTCTTGGGATATAAGTCAAATTAAAAGCATTGAAGAAATTTTCAACTGAGTCCCAAACCTCATTTCGATATGATCTAAGCCTATGATGTTTTGTTTGGAAAAGATTCCTAATTTGTTTAACAATGAGCTCTGATTTAGTGAAAACACTGAGATTTTGTACCTTTAAACTTTTGGCTAACTGCAGTCCTATAAGGAAAGCCTCATATTCTGCTACATTATTGGTAACTTCAAAATCAATTTTACATGATTGTGTAATATTTTCCTTTTCTGGTGAGATTAATACTACCCCAGCTCCTGCTCCATCTTTTGTACAAGAACCATCAAAGAATAACTTCCATACATCAGATTATTTTGGTATAGTGTTTTCAATTATATCTTCAATTTTTACTTGAGAGTCATGTGTTTGGTTTGAAGACAGTTGAAAACAGCCAAAATCTTGATCAATTGCATAAATGGGATGGTTCTTTGGTTGACTTGTTTTGCAAACAGTGTGCACAAATCTTACCTCTCTATACAACGTAAGTTGTTCTCCCCCGTAGATTGGAATAATGGCATAAGACATGTCCATTTGAAGAGTTCCCCCTAATTTGGAATGGCAAGGCCTTGAAAGGAGCATTCTAAATTTGGGAGGGATATCTATGACAACTATATCTAACACTACACTTTTTACTGGGATTTGAGCAAGAGTGACTATTAAATCCTTAATCAATCCTAGACAAGGCACCCTTTTTGAATCAAAGGTGTACAAATCATGATAGGATCTAGTTATGTCAAGATTTAAATGATCCATGATAGTTTTTAGCATGAGATTATGTGATGCTCCATAATCAAGCATATAATAATATAACATTGAACCATTTGTCTTTAGAGTCACATAGAAAGGGAGCACTATTTCATCTATCATATCTGAGCTAGGACCAAAAACCACTGCTGGTTTTTCATCTTGAAGACTAATAACATCACTTTTAGCATCAACTAAGGTGTTTTGTATCCATTTGGAGACTTGATTTTTGTATCCAGGGTTTTTAGATAGTTCTCAAAGTGGTATAGGAATTTTAACTCTTTCTAACTCCTTTTCAACATTAAATGTAGTTAAGACAGTTTTTTCAATTGGAGTTGTATCAGTTGTCTGATTTAATGATCGAATAATAGTTGTCTTAGTTTCAATAGATTTGGTACAAGGTTCAATTATTGGAGTTTCCTTGGGAGGTCTTCTAGGGCCGGGTCTAGGTCTAAGATCATATCTTTTGTTCAGCTCTACAATTAGGAATTTAGAGAAGGCATGGTATTTGGAAGCCTGTGAGGAATATTGGTCTTCTTGAACCTTCTTTTGTTGAGAGAGAGGAACAATAGTGGTATGACTAGAAGAGGTATCCATATTGTTAATGTCTTTAGTGATAGTCATAGTATTGTCATCAGGTTGCTGATAATCTATCAGTAAAGGAGTTGGAACTTGTTGATCATTACTAGGCCTTTGAAGAATTTGTAATGGTGGATTTCTTTTGTATTGACCTTGATTTTGATTTTGAGGTCGAGTCACTGTTTGTTGAACTGTTCTAGGTTGAGTCTGAATCTTGGAAATTCTATTAGATAGATTTCTAAGAAGTGATGTTATCTCGTCTATTTTAGAATCTTCAGTTTTAGTCTTAGAAGAAGTGGAGGGCTCTTGACTAGATTTAAGTTTTCTTTGGGCCTTTTCCTCTTTAGAATTTAAAGTGGTTGAATCACCCCTATTTTCTTCCACCTTTATAGCATTAGTTTTCATGTCTTCGAGAGTTCTTGAAGTTCTTTCTCTTAACATTGTAGAAAAATCATCTTCAAATGCTTTTGAGAACCTAGATTTGACTGCTGCTACATGGGGTTTACAATCAGGGGGCATCTTATGATAAAGTTTGTTGAACCTTTTGATAAAATCAAAGACAGGTTCACCAAAGTTGCTTTTAAGTTCTTCAAACTCAGTCAAAAAGTAAAGAGCATCTTTCTTCACTCCCCATTGATTTTTGAATATATATTTTAACTCTTCCCAATTTCTAATGGAATTTGCAGGTAACTGCCTAAACCAAGTTCTCACATTTCCCTCAAGGGACTGAACAAACAATCTCATGTAAACATTTTCTTGTTTTATGTTCATGTTATCTACAAAGTCTATAAATGCTTGAAGATGGTCTTTAGCTGAGGTACCAATTTCTCCATTATACCTAGGAAGGTGCTTTAAATATCCAGGAGGGAAAGCATCAAGGTTTGGAGGTAGAAGTAAAGTTGCATATCTTGCCTATACAATGGGTTGGAATGCCATAGTAGAAGGTGGCGTATGAGGTGTTTGTATAGAAGAAGAAGAAGAAAAAGATGATGGTGATAGAGAGGGTGAATGACTATGTGGAGGTGAAGAAGGAAGGGATAAAGAAGGAGGAGATGTCCTAAAAGATCTTAAAGGAGTCTTAATAACTAACTTGTGGACCTAAGGATGAATATCCTCTTTTGTTTCAAAGATTGGATTTGAATATATAACAAAGGTCCCTCCAGGTTGTTTAGGAGGAGAAGATTCAGAGCATTAAGAAGTGGAAGGGAATGAATAAGTAGTGGGGGATATGAAATTTGTAGGTTTGCATTTAGGTAAATGAACACCCAGGTTAGACTCATATTTAGGTGATCCGAGTGGAAGTAAGGGTTCTGGATGATATTCAAGTGAATGAATAAGGAAAGTTGATTTAAAATCAACTCCCCTATCAAAAATTTCAGCAACCCTAGGTGATAAATGAGTCCAATCTAGATTGGATGGAATGTTACTATAGGGATCAAATTGTCATATATCTTCAGGCTGCAAGGCTGAAGTGGAAGAAGATGGTTGATGTCTCCTTCTAGAACTGGCCTTTCTAACAAGTCATTCTGGATCTAGCAGAGGACTATCTATGTCATATTAAGAATGGGGTCTAGTGTGCTTAAAAGGTGCTAGTTTGATACAGTGGATTTTCCAGGTGGAGGATTTTGACCTATCTAGACCTTTAGTCACTGAAAGGAATAGGATTTATGTCGTTGACGCAGGAAAACTAATCAAATTCGAGTCCCCAGCAAAGTCTCCAGATTGATGCTGTATCTCTGAGATGATAATGGTCAGCTATCATGCCAGGGCATCTAAGATATTTGTTTTGGGGGGTTTTGTTTTAATTTTTGGAGGACCAATGTATGAAATAGATTAAAAACGGTGATGACTAACCTTCCTGAATAATACTAATATTATACAATCTTAGAGCTAAGAAAATATCTTAAACAAATTTACAAAAATAGATTAATACAAAATCAGGGATATCAACTGATAGTCGATCTATCACTATTTTGGTGTTGAATTGTTGATGACTGTCCCTGGAAATGTTGAATGCTGCTGATGATTGTCCCTAGAAATAATGAATGTTGCTTGATCCTCCCTTTAGTCAAGTAAATCAGTTAATTGTTCCCAGCATTTCTTATCTGATACAGATAACTTAGTCACCCTTCGATAAACTTCCTCCATTTCTTTATATTTAGTAAAAGTGGTTTTCACTAAAAATATGTATGATTTCATTTAGGATGAAAAAGGTATCTCTAAGTGAATTTAGCACAACCCTTGGTGCTGATGCACCTCTTATGTTTGAAACTGTAGCTGCATTAGTGCTGACCTCTGCGAGTTTTCGAACATAGTCTTCAATGGGCATTAATTTATCTTTTATCACCAGCATAGAGGGCAAACCCTTGTTGGTCAAGGGTTCCAACCTATTGAAAAAATGTTGCACTATGACATTAACACTGTTGCATTTCACCTCCAACTAAAGAATGAGATTTTTATTTGTAATAATCTTCTTCACTTCCAATATGGTTGTTGTCATGTCATTAATTCCTAATTCTTCAAGCTCATAGATGTCTTTAGAATTCAGAAACTTGATTATTTCAGTGGCAATTTCTGGCATGTCCTCAAGTTCCTTGGAGATGGTTTCAATAGATTCTTGAGCTTTCTCCAACAAGTCCTTTTGATCGAAGATTATCCTGATAAGGCCAGATATCTTTGATTGATTCATTTATCTCTTCCCATAACATTTCCTTTACCAAACCCAATTTATTTCCAAGGTAAGATTCTTTGATTTCTTTCTACAATACCTCAATTTGACTTTTTTCCCTCTGCAACTCAGCTGCATGTGAACTGTCTGCAACTGCTTTCAAGTATTGTAGTGTCTTTAGTTGATCCTGCAATTTATTCATTTCCTCTGTCTGAATCGGCAGATTCTTAACAGCTTCAGCAAGTTGTTCAGCTCCTACTGTTGTTCCTGTAGTTGTTGTTGTGCCTGAGGCAAAAGTTATAGTTATAGAGATTGTTGTAAGAGGAACTACATCCATTGGAATATTAGCTCTTTTTACAGTTTCCTCTTTCTCTTTAACAAGCTTCTCCATTTTCTCCTCCATCTATTTTATTTGCAAATTTTGTTCCATGATGAGCTTCATCACGTTAGGTTTCTGAGTTTCAGTTTCTTAAATCTCTTTAGTCATTGGGTCCTCTGAAACTAGCAGTTTTAGCTACTTCCTTAATGTTGAAATCTTAGTATTTTTGTCTTTACAAGTTCTTATGTAGCCTTTATATCAAAGGGATCATATCCCATCTTCAGCACCAGATCTTCCAAAGCTTTGATCTTGGTGTCTTTGGCCAATGATGAAACTTTCTCAAGCTTAACTTCTGACTGTGTATTAGCCAAGGTAACCTATATTTTGGACAGAGTCATGGCAGTGTTAGTTAAAGTAGAAGCAATCACTTTGCCAGTTTGTTTTTGTGTCTCAATTTGGTCAGCTGCATGTACATCTTTAACATCAAATTCAAAGGAGGTTTGCTTCTGGTAATGTGCAGCAGTCCTAGGCTATGGAATCTGAGCTTGTAAGAGAGCCATATGCATTTTACATTTCATAGAGTCAAAGACTGAAAGAAGTTTGGCTTGAGAACTGGAAGAATGTTTCTATAACTGAGTATAAGTATTCAACTTTAACTCCTCATTGTTCTTCTTAATTTCACTGAAGACATAAAAAATGTCATCTTTTTTATCCTTTTGACTGCTTTCACTTGTCTAAATATTTATATGTAGATTCTTCTTTCTCCTTCATTCCCATAAAAGTCCAAAAGATCACTGATTTTTGGTTGCCTTCTTCATCTAGATTCGTCAAAGTGAATGGAAACTTGTCTCCCTTAAAATATATAAAAATATATACAAGTATTGAAGCATACATGAATACCTATTTAGTATTGAATTGGACAAATTGTTCATGAATGGCCTCAGTTAGAAATTGGCTAAAGTTATAACGAACAATGGGTTTGGAACCAGCAGAAAAGATAGATAAGAAACCAATGATGGCTTCATTTACATATTGATCATAACTGTAACCAAGAAGATAAGAAAGAATGGTGGTAATTTTCTTGGTTCTGTCTAGGAATATAGATGAATCATAGGGAGGGTTTATTTTAGGCAGAGTGCTATCTACAACTAGGAAAAGTTCTAGAGTTTGAGCTCTTTTAGTGAAATCTAGCTTTTGATAGGCCTCTGTTAGGATTTCATGAGAAAAGGGATGAGTTGGCACAATAGTTGGGACTTGCAACATCTGTTCAATGGACTGAGCATTGATGGAGCACAAAATTTCTCCTGTAGGTGAGATGATAACTCTTTGAATGGGGTCATAGGATTCATGGAATTTCATGACAAACTCGGGTGCTCTATGTATCTGAGGGAAGATGTAATGAGGAAGGTGGGAATCCCAAAGTCCTATTTCATCTATTTGATCAACTAATTGATCCTCCATCTAGCAGTAGATTTCAAACAAATTGAATTCAGACAAAGACTCATTGATTTTACAGTCTCTATTGACCAGGGGAGTATGATGGAAGTCAATTTGTGGATGAATGAGAGGGTTTGGGGTTTCTGCAACTTATTTTCCTTTAGGAGGCATTATGTTAATTGAATTCAAAATTGAAAGCGACAAAAATTGGAAGAATTGGGTTGAAACACAATGATGATAGAAAAACAGTGTAAGTGAAAATGGATTAGGTGGACTTGGATGTTGGCTTGGCACTGAACAGAGTTGAAAATTTAGTTGAATGATGAATCTGTCGTTTTGGCTGCAAACCACAAGTATCCAGTGAATTATGGAAATGCATTGTGTAATGGTTTTTATGAAAATAAGGGCTTATAATGAATAAGATGGAGCGGGTTCGTTAATCAACGGTTAAATCCTCATTTATTCTCCAACCGGGCTGATAAATGGTTAAATGAAATATTAATGTGTGACGGGTGGCGAATTAATTGATAACGAACAAAGACAACAGCTGATTAGATAGAGGAAGTGACATGGGAGCAGATGTGGATGACGATGTAGGAGCGACGTTAAACGGTTGAATGAAAATCGCGTTCAGGAGTAGGTTGGAGTGGTAAATTGTTTCGGGATTTTGAGTCAGTTTCGGAGTGCAGTTTCCAAAACTGTTGAATTCGAGCCCCCCCGCTAATAATGTTCAAACGGAAAGGGAGGGCCGATGAGTGATGTAGGTCATCGGATCTTAGGGGAATGTGCAGGATGAAGAATAACATGAGTAAGGTCTAATATTGTGGTGGGAAGTGATGGTGGGGTCGAGAGTTATGACGTATGTGACATGCTTGGGGTATTGGCAAATGATTGGATAACACGCAGATATTACACCATAACATTGATTTTTTTTAATAATGTTTAATTTAAACCATTCATTATATGCACATGTATGAAATGTTCTGACTTTAGGATAAAAATATTTTCATGGTCCAATGGTAATTCATTTGTCTACCTACCCTTATCTTTCCTAACATTTTTTCACAATAGTCACCTAAGTGCATTTAGACTAGCAACTCAAGATTTTTCTTTCAATGATTAATCTACTTCTATCCCTTATTTCTTCCATTGGCTCAGATTAAACTGTTGAGCCAATTTTATTTGCTACCTATTGACAAAAATTTAAATCAAATCCAATCATGATTAAACTGTATAATTGGATTGTATGAACTAGTGTGGCATTTAAACAATCTGCACACAACTTTTTCATTTACAAAAATAAACTTGACTAAGAGTAGTGGCATTTGTATTTGCAACGCTTTTGAATATTTTTTCTATATTTCCAATCTAACATTTTATTTTTGCCTTCCTTTTTTAGGGCATCTATTCTAACATTTTATTTGATATGGACTTTTTCATCAAGATATGCCTAACATTTTTTGATTCAATATTCCTTTTTCTTCTTTTTTTTTCATATCCTAGCTTAACATTTTTTTAAATATATTTTCATTTTTTGACTTAATTGATGCTAACTTACCAAAACCAAAAAATGCTACAATAGGGCCTATCTAAAGTATGACTTATTTTCAAATCCTTCAACCTAGTAAGGATTGACGTGATTGTAATAGGCCTAAAGTGGAGAATATCAGTTTCATTCATGAGTATCCACCTTGTTAGCGCTTGAAATTTCACTTCAGGATGAAAAAGGCAAACCTCAAGGCAACATCAAACCATTTAGCCTTGTAGCTAGCCCTACGGGGCAGGAGAAGGCTCTCTCTGGTCAATCTCAGTAAAATCTTCAATGGATGAGATGACCAATAGGGTAACACTAATTTTAGGCTAGTAAACTAATCAAAAGGGTTGATTTGGGGTTTTTAAGGTTTTTGGTGGCAAATTGAGGGGATGGAAATTTTGGGTGCGGGGATTGGACACAGTTTCTGCAGGGGGTTCTTTGGGGCGAGGTAAGAGACTGTATTGATGCCTTTGATTGAGGTGGATGATTAGGAATGACAGGTGAGGAGTTAAGGAGAGCAAACAATAACTTTGAATTCTCCTTAAACAGTAGAAAACATTGAAATTAAACAAACTTAAAAGCAGAGCATGACAGTCATGAATTCTTACTTTAACACTTCGTTTGCTTAATGTGCAGAAGGAAAAGAAAGGAAATGATTCACATAACACACTTACAGGTACATAGAGAAACACACCATCAATACATGTAACCACAAGAATCCCAAAAAGGACTGCAAAACCCTGGTCTTCCTTAGCCAAAAATTGCAGAGATACAGTGAAATAATACAATGATAGCTTCTCCCTCAAGAGTCCAAGCTTCCAACCCCTGCAAATGACTAAGAAAATACATAATATAGGAAAGCTAACACCTTTCCTTGCCTCTAGGGGTCGAGCTCACTATCCTAGGAGCTGTTTCAACCACTTCTAAACTTAGCACTACAAACTAGGCAGTCAAAACAACTTGCCTCT
>APFE031413567.1:10022-33562 GCA_000404065.3 Pinus taeda | reverse complement strand
GCTAATCTGATTTGCAGCAAATGTGTTCACCCTCTTAGCATAAACTTCATGTGATAGAAGTTTTCCTGCACTGTTGAGTAAGCTGGGGAGACCTCTGCCCTGTAATGCAGCAAATTTGTCCATGAACCTGTGTACCTCTGTTTGCATATCTTGGCTCCTTCTGTCCAATGTATGTACCAAGCTTTTTAGTGTGAGGACCCTCTTAACTAGGTGGATGGTCTCTGTCCTGCTAGTGATCCCAATTGCTGCCAGCTGAGGGCCTATCCTGTTATTTAGCACATTGATCAATCTGTTGGCTACCTCAGGCATACTCCCTAGAGATGCCCTTGCTCTATGCACTTCCTTTTGTGCTTTACCTATGAGCTCCATTTGCTCATGTATGGTTTCAATATATTGCCATTGGTCCGTTATTGATTGACCAATGTGGGTCCACAAAACTCTTCTGATCTCACCCACCACTTTGTCAAGGGTGAGCTCCTTCTTCAGCTCTTTGATTCTTTCCTTGAGAGTTTTTATTTCTCTCCCTTTCTCAGCCACATTCTGCTTTGATTTATCATATTTTTCATTTAACTTGGCCAATTCATCCTTGGCTCCATTTAGTTCTGTCATCTGGGCCTCTAGGGCCTGGACCTCATTTAACAATTTTTGCATGTCCAAGCTTGGAGCTTGCTCTGTAGAGGCTGCTGCTTTTGATGTTGATGGTGCTGTTGCTGATGTGGATGGTGCTACTGCTGCTTTTGTGTGGGGAGGAGTGGTCTTTGGAGGCTCCTCAAGGTTAATAACCTGTGGAGGGGGCTGAGAAGTCTAACCTCCCTCTTTATGATGTAGGGCTGCCTGTAGTGCAGCCTCAGTGTCCTCCAGTCTCCCTTCTGTTTGCACAAGTTGTTTGTGCAGTGCTACCAGCAATGTAGCTATTTCCTGTTCTTGCTTCTACTGAGCAACCTCATCTGTTTGGGGATGAATGGTTGCTGGGAGTTTTAGTTTCTTTCTTAGGGCTGCCAGGTCTACATCCCTCATCTTCAATAGTGATTGTATTGCTTTGGGATCCTTGGGGTCATGCCCCAGCTCTATAATTATGTCTTCTAAAGACTTGATCCTCTTGTCTTTGGCCAAGGAGGATGCCTTCTCCAACTCTAGTTGGGCAGCTGTATTATTTAGGCTGTTCTCCAGCCTTTTTGCTAACATTGTCTTGTCTGCCAACGTTGCATAGACCATTTCACCTGTTTGCTTATGGAGTTCTATTTGGTCCATAGGGTGAATGTCTTTTGCAAGAACCTCCAGGTTGGTTCTTATGTAATCTGTAGCTGACTGAGGCTGCATCGTGGTGGGCCTGAAATGACTCATGGTCATTTTTGCTTCTAAAATGTCATAGGCTGCCATGAGCCTTTGCTGATTTGTGGGGGCCATTTTCAACAACTGATTGTAGATTTGGAGCCTGAGTGGCTCATTTCTTCTTTTAATGTCAGTGAACTGTTGTTTGATGCTCCCCTCTGCTTTTTCTGATTGCTTGAGGAGCTGACCTCTCCTCCAAGATTTCTCTTTGGTTCCTGCTGAAAGGAACTTGCTGATACCTCCATGCTTGGTGGGCCCATTATCGCTGATTGCCCCATAAGCATCTCTTCTTCAGAGAGGGGATTTAATCTTTGCCTTTTCTCCCCTTGATTAGTGGACGTTGTAAGGGGAGTCTCCTGCTCTCCGTCTCTTTTCTTTCCTTTTTCCACTTTTTGTGGAGTCTGGAGTACTGAAGTCTCCACTATCTTCTCTTGCCCTGGTGGTATGTTCTGTTGGGCTTGTTGCTCAGTAGGTGTTGGGGCTTCAGCCATTTGTTCTTGCTGCATAGGCTGCCCCTCTTCTTGAGGCTTTTCTTGTTGTTTTTCTTGCTCTTCTTGTTGCTGGTCTAGTTGCTGCTCTACCTCCTTATCTATCTGCTGCTCTGTTTGTTGTTGTGCTCTAGGAGGTGATTGTTCCTGCTCCACCTCCTTGCCCTTGCCTTTATTAGTTTCTTGTTGGGAAACTCCGGCTACTTGTTGCTGGGTTGTAGATGATGAGGCAGCTGCTCCAATTTGCCTTTGATATGCGGAAGAAACCTGCCCACAAGATTCCAAGTCAGCCTCTTTCTCAAGTTTGCTTGTTTCTCTCCTTAGCATTTCTTCTTGACCAATTGGCTCTTCTAAGGTGCCTTCTTTCCAGCTTAGGGCATTGGCATACTTCTCAACATGGGGCAGTTTCACATGAACATAGCCCCCCAATTTATATTTTATTCTCCTAAGGGAAATGAAGTGATTGGGGTCATAAGGCACCCACTTAAAACTGGTTTGAAGTCTGAGGGTCTCTAGGATCCTATCAACTTCCTTCCATCCTTCCTCCTTCTTATTGTACAAGAAGGGGCCCAGCTGATTCTTTACCTTCAGTTGCACCTTCTTGTTTTTGCCTTGGAAATGGAGAAAGTCAGCATTTCCAAACTGCCTGAAATACTCTAGGGCAAAGAGTCTCATGGGGACATATTTTGGTAGCCTATAAGGATTTAGCTCATAGCCATATACTCTGATTACTGTATGGTGTTGGTAAAAGTACCAATCACCGATGCTGTATGCCTTTGAGAGCTGAAGGATTCTCTGCATTTCTTCTGTCAATCTTGGGGGAGGGGCACCCAACAACAAGGTCATAGGTGGATGAATGAATAGATCAATAAATTCACAATAGGTGTATGGTAAATAAGGCAGAAGATGATAGACTGCAGTCCAAAACACAACTGACCTAGGGCGTCCCTGGTTGTCTAGCTTCTTCAGAGGGACAGGGAAGGCACCAGGCTGATAGAATAAGAATAGATGATAGATGTACCTGGTGTATTTAAACACCTTCTCCCTCTCCAGATTCATAAATTGCTCATGAATCTTATTGGCAATGTAAGTGGCAAAGTCATAATGCACAGCAGGAGGCATCCCTGGGGAGAAAATGGACAGCATTGCTATGATGGTTTCGTCCACATCCTCATATGTCCCATAACCCAAGATGTAACTGATCAAATCTACAATCATTTTCCCCAGCTCATTGAGATATGGATATGGTATGGGAAGGGAAGCAGTCATAGATTGATATTCAGGCTGAAAAAACAACTGGTTAACCCTGGAAATCTGATCCCTGGACAAGTTGCCCCCTTTTGTTATCAGGTCCTGGAGGGAGAGAGGAGTAAGGGGCTTGGTAGTATGAAAGTGCAGCATTTCATTGATAGTCTCAGGGGTGATTTGGAATAGTACTGAGCCTGAGGGGCTGAGGACAGCTCTTTGGCCGGGATCATAACTTGACATGCATTGTTTTATCAAGTCTGGCAGCACATTAACTTGAGGGAGGTTGTAGATGAGTATATGGGAATCCCAAATTCCCAAGGTGTCAGTCCCACTGAGATGCTGGGCCTTGAATTCATTCATCAGCTGAATATTGAACTTAGCTGTCATGGGCATTGAGTCTAACATCTGGTAATCTTTGTCACCTAGGGCTTTCCACTCTAGCTCTCTATGTGGGGCATTCAGAGGTTGAATATTTAGGACTATTGGTGGCGTCTCCATGGCTAAGTAGTGGTTATGACTTGGTGTTGAATTGATTTCAGCGGGCAGGAAACCACAGACGGTTAATTTTACAGAAGCAACAGGGTAATGAGGTGTGATAATAGGCAGAATGCTTAGCAAGAGTAATTTTGATAGTTTGCAGGAGTAGGCAACTCAGTTTTCCCTGGTGAATTATGTTGTTTTAGGTTTACAGTCCATGAATGCACGGACACAATGGGAATCCGGGGAAGGGTAGATATATATAGGTTCAGCAGGTGAATTTAGACCCTCCAACTGTGGAGAATGCTAGTTTATCCGGGAATTAACGGAAAAAACAGGTTTGTTTCACTCTTATGAGTTTAGTTTAGGAGAAACATGGACGTAACTTAGCTCTGAAAGGATGCACTGGGTAAATACCTGGTGAATTGCCGGTAATGGTGACAAGTGCAGGTGGGTTGTAGGCGGCAGCGCTCTTCAGGATGATTTCAGCAGGTTGGCGGCAGTGGACGTAATTCTCATGCAGAGGAGAGCTGGTTATTTCAGTGAGAAAAATGAGAAAAACGTGAAAAAAACGGCTAAATATGGACTTTTGGCTCATTGGCGCACTTTTTGGATGACGTCAGCATGACGTCATCAGGTGGGGTCAGGTTCGGGTGACTTTAGCATGACGTCATCGGGTGACATGGCAGTCTGTGAGTGGTCCACGGGGATTGCACAGGTGGCGGCCACGTCGGAGCTCGGCCGGTCGGGGATGTTGACAGGGCGCCAAGCGGACGTGACATGGGCGGGTCGTGGCGCTGGCGTGGGCAGGCGGTTTAACAAAGCGGTAAGCGGGTTTTCTCAGAGCGCCCTCTATACGTTAGCGGTTTTGTCAGAGGGTGCTCCGAGAGAGTCTAGGGGGTGACGCGTGGCGGAGGCCTGACGTCACCCTCTGACAGTTTCTCGAAGCGTATCCTTCGGACGCTGATGCCCGTCCGATGCGATGCGGGCCGTCGGATGGGAGGGCCCAGATCCGACGGTTGACGGAGCGATAAGGTGCGCGGGCGATATTTGAGGCGGGGAGAATTAAATATTATTTTCTTTCGAAAATCGCGCTCGGCAGAAACTTTGGAAAAGTGGGTTTTCCGGGTTGTTTTCGGCATATGCGGGTTAATTGGGTTTTGCAAAGGTTTATAGTCAAAAAGTGTGTTTAAGGCTATTAACCCGAGCAAATCTCGGATTAATCCCTAGGATTATTTTTGGGCGCTCTGTGGGTTGCGCTCAAATGTTTTTCAGCGCATGAAAACCTTCAAAATCACAGCTAGAGCTATAATGCTCGGGGGCAGGGACACTTAGATTTTTTGGGTTTTTTGCAATTTTTACATAGTAATAGAGGAATAGGGGTATGGGGAGTTAGATAGTAATAAGTTAGTAGTTAATATGAATGAAAGAGGTGGATGGGGGGGAATACTGAGTCTGTATGAAATTGACTTAGTCCTTTAGGAAGTAGATCAAAATGAAAAGAATTTTGCACAAGGAATGTAGCTACTAAAGAAGCTAGAGCCAACAAAATACTTGGATCTTCTTTGTGAAGTTGGGTGGCATAGGAATTTTAGTTATAAAGGAGATGGGGAAAACTGGAAGTTAGATATGCTTCATTTGTTGTAACACTGCTGTGAATCAGAACATCTGCACTGGCATCCTGTTTTTGCCTTTCCTTTAGGTCAGTGAAATGTCACAAACCATGCTTTCTGCAACCCCATCTACCTACCCACTCTATTTCCTAGCATTTTTTGTTACTCCAAGGAGGGTGCACTTAGACTTGCAAACCCTTTTGTGCCTTTTCTTTATCTTTGGCTTTCTTTTGATTTTCTATCTAAGGCTACCCTTATTGCTTCCAAGGCCCCAGATTAAGCAGTTGGGAACCTTCTTTCACTACCTATCTACTTTACCTGCTAAGATTGAGCTGTTTGGACAGGTTCCTTTCTCTAATCTACAACAAAAATTGAAACATGGCATGACCCAGCTTGGGCTGTTGGATCACCCATCCAGAAGTAGGGCAGCATTAACCAAACAAGTATATTTCTTCCACAAGAATATGAGATCTTTGCATCACCAAAGTAGATCATATTGGTACTTCCCTTTCCAATCATGAAAAATGAAACATATTGGTATAGGTAGCTAACAAAAACAACAGCAACGAAACCATAGTGGGAACAAGGAATAAAAAAATTGATATGAAGTGATGGCCGAGGAAAATCCTCAGACAAGGCCAGAGCAATAGCCTGAGCAGGAGATCCTAGAGAAAATAAGCAGCAAAGAGTGATCTTCCATCAAAAGAAGATACATTGAAGGCACCCACGCAGTCTCGGGAGAAGGAAGGTGAGCTTACCATCCCTCCACATCTAGACGAGGATTTGGATATGACACCTAGTGAAACTAGGACGAAATACCCATATCTGGCATAAATAATGGAGGAAGAAGTTTTGGACCTCCCACAACTCCTATAACAACGGAAAACCCTAGGGATGGATGTGATTCTGAAGGACCACATCAATCGAGTGAAATACCTGCTCCTAACAAGGGAAGAAACCTGAACGAGAGTTTCCAAACGATCACATGGAGAAGCAAAAGGCCTTAGAGTCAAACTAAATATCTAGAACAGCCATATTACAAAGCAAACCCAATGGAAATGAGATCGGAAAACAAACAACATTGCACTCAAGGAAATGGGAGCTCTGTTGATAAATTCAGGTAAGATTAAACCCTGGAATCCAAACTCCCCCCATCCTCTTTTCCAATGAAAATTATAACATGGAATATAAGTGGCCTAAATAACCCTCGAAAGCAAAAAATTCTGAAAGAAAAAATGAAAAAAGAAAATCTTGATATTATGTTCGTTCAAGAAACAAAATGTATTCAAGCTCGTATGAAGATAGGTAGTGGGAAAGTTTGGTCTAAATAAGAATTTCTAGATATAGATTCTAGAAATTTGGCAGGAGGACTCTTAACCTTATGGAATCCCAAAACAATCCATGTGGTGTCCTCTGAGGCCTCTCATCATGCTTTAACTCTGGTCATACAGTACATAAGGTCACCAAATCTGGTTCTTTGCACTAATGTTTATGGCCTCCACCAGATTGATGAGAAGCTTGATTTTATCCAATCCCTAGAAACTCTTTGAAGAAGGTACCCCACATCAAAATGGATCCTGGTAGGAGATTTCAACATGATTCTTTCCCTAACAGAAAAAAAGAGGAAGTACCAGGAAACTGGATAGAGACGTTGAATATTTTCAAAATATGATTGACGAATTGAAGTTGGTGGATTTAGAAACCTCAAATGGTGTATTTACCTTGACAAATAAAAGGGGGGTAAATACTTGGTGGCTTTGAGGCTAGATAGATTCCTCATCTCGGAGGAGGAGATATTTCAAGGAATATCCATGGAAACTAACATCTTGTACAATAGTAGTTCAAATCATTGGCTTATGTCATGTTGACAGTGTTGGGCCCGCCAACATTCAAGGGATCACCCCGATATGAAGTCCCAACTAGACCTCACACAGTTTGGTGTGGGAGTCCCATCCGGTATGATGGCTCGATTGCCATTCTCTTAAGGATTTTCCTCAACTCTTGCTTGTCAGCACAGGAGAGTGGTCTGCTTTGTCTTCGGGAAGTGAGTTTCATGTGCCTAGTGAGTGTAAGTGTACTCATGTTAATGGTTCTTTCACTGTAAAAGGGGAAGATGGTGAAAGTGAGTTCCAGGTTGGATGGGATGCAGGCCAAACTTGGCTAGGAACAAACAACACAACTGGACATGCACAGCTTCCAGAGGATTAGTCCACACAGATGTGACAGCCACAACATACAAGGTAACATAACACGTACAGCACTCAACGGATCAGTTCAAACGAGTGAAACAGCTGTTATAGCAAGCTTGATGTGAAAGGCATGTCTGTCTATCTGACCTGTCTACGCAATTTCCTCAGTCAGTGGAGCGAGTGAGGTCAGTGGCCTTTGCGCAATTTTTTAGGGGAGTCAGACCCAGGGTGACTATCAGGTCCGATTGTCCGGGTGGCTAGCATGAAAGCTGATTGAATTGCTTACAGGCAGCGCAACTTGAAAAGACTGGCTTGGTGCTTCTGCTCTGTTTTGGTTGACAGTCGATCGAGTTGATAGCGGGGTGATGGTCTGACTATCAGAGGGGAGTCTAGTCGTCAGAACTTCATCAGAATGACTAAGTGTGTGAACAATTGAAAGATACATATCTAATCATATAACACATACTCACATGACTCGTCGACGAAACAACCCAAACCATCCAGACACACATGTTCAACATGACTAACCGACAGTGCAAGTGATAATCACGACACTTGTGATTCTCCGTTCATTGATCGAGATGACGCTTGTGTGACAGTGAATGTGACTTTGCGTGTGAGTGCAACAGATTATTTCATAGCAAAGACAACAAGAACATACAAAGCGAAGACTTTGAGCATAACCAGAACACAGTTGCAAGCATGACTTAGACGCCAGCATGCAAAAAATTGAATGAAATGAACAAGAAAGGCGGATGCAAAGACTCACACGAGCTCACGAAGTGAACCCGAGTGTTTGCAATCATCAAGTGAAACCCTCAAGGGAGGCTCCGAAATTGGTTCAGGCCAAAATTTTGGAGGGTGGTTGTAGCACTACAACACTTGGCGACACACTAGTAGAACTCTAGCTTCTCTGTTTCAGTTCACTGCTAGCAGAGGGCCTTGGTCTTTCAAGGAGTATTGAATCATTGTGTGGGTTACTTCAGTTTCCCCACTTACCCCATGGACATACATGGTTCACCCTTTTCCAACTCAGTCAAACACAATCAAAAGTTTAACTTAGATCTTAGTGTTTCGAATACGAGAAGGGTAGTTTAGGGCACGAGTTGAAGATTTTCAGAGTATAAATTTTTATCTCTAATGTTGCTCCATTGCCAGCAGGCTTGGACAGTACCCCTACGGAGTCACGCAGGAACACACACATTTCTCCACTGTGAGAGAGTGGTCAGTACCCCAGTGGAGTTCCATGCTTCACCTCTCTGCGCAAGAAGCCTTTCTCTTCTTTAGCCTTTGTATTTTTCAAGAGGACTGTGCATAGGCACTTATTAATTTTTGGGGCAGAAGAGGGATCCCGACTTACTGAGAGAAAAATAGGTTGTTCCTTCAGAGAAGCATGTAATACCTCTGACATAGGTTTTCTCATTTAGATTTCCCCTTCTTTGTTTCCACTTGTTGGATGAGCTTGAACACACAGAGCATAAGGTTGAGTACAGGCATGGGGCTTCCCAGTGTGGACACAGGTTCACAGTTGAACCAAAACTTCCCTTGCAGATGGTTCGTATTTTCCCTTAGGACTTCATCGATTGAAAGTTACAACCAAGCACAGAGAAGGCAGACACAAGACTGGCCAAGTGCTGCACTGTCACGAGTTTCCTGAAATTTCAACCACATACTCTATTCAAAAGCTAGAACATAGTAGTTGGCAGCACTTATTTTCTGAAACAAAAATATTAATATATCAAACAAAAACAACAAACGTGGACAAAAATAGTAAGCAGAATCAAACAATGCAAAAACAAAGATAATAAGAAAAACAAACAAGATGAAAACAACAAGCAGCAAGCAGACTATGTAGATGGCATGGGTGCGACCCGACCTACTAAAAATAATGCTTGAGGTCTTGGCCATTGACAGGAAGGTTTTCAATCCTCCCATCAAGTGATTGCAAATGATCCATGTGTGGGCCATGCTTCTCGTAGACGAGTGCAAGTCCACCAGGTTCTACTATTGGAACTTGGTGGCATTCCAGAAAACCTTCAAGTGAAGACAACACCATTATTTCAGGTATTTCTTGCAACATGGGCTCGGATGATGGCATGGGGTAGTTATTTTTATTCTAGGAAGGGTTCAAGTTTTGAAGTCAATGCGTAAGCGGATTTTCCTAGATTTCTTACGTGCAGAATTTAAATTAGAAAACCAAATCTGATGACGAACTTTGCAAGTAGTCCAACCACTTAAAATGCCAGTCAATTTTTTCTGTAAAAGGAGTGCAAACAACATGTATGTGTTACCTAGTATTTGTTGCAATGCCTTGTCTCATCCTTTACCTGGAATCTCATGTTAGATTGCTCGTGTGCAGTGTATACTCTGGTCATTATCTACCCATGTAGACCCATCCCAGTATTGTTTGATCAAGGTTCAATGATTTATCGTTGCTGCGGTGTGTAGCTTGCACTGAGATTGGCCATCTTCGGATCATGATAGGTTCCCACGATAGATCCATACTCAGCATCATTGTTTGTGCATTTGAACTTCAAAAAGATCGAAATCATGCATTGTCCATTATTTCAGATGATTGAGATACACTTGGTCCTTAAGCCATCATGTGTTCCTAATTTGTCAAAACTCATGGCCCACAACTCATCCATACATTAACCGTTTGGCATGCTAGTACTACTGCTACTACCGTTGCTGCTGCTGCTACTACTATCTGAAAAACAAACTGTACAAGCTTCATTACCATCAGTTGGGCAAGGAAGGAGTCCCAAATGCTTGTCTGATGAGGTTAGAGCTGGTCGTGCAGGATAACACTCCAATGTTGTTTCTAGGAGGCAGTTGTCAAACATGAGTTATGCAAAGGCCAATGGTTCATTCTCACCATTAAGGGGAGTGACATTATGTTTCATATACCTCTCGGATAAAACCCATATTTGGTTGCATTTTCCCTTGTACAAAAGCCACATGTGAGACCAGACTGTAGCAAAATATCTATCTAGCTTGTTGGACCAATATTTGTTGAGTAGTAGGCCATATGCTTCTTGTATGTCCACAACAACTATGTTGATGCATTGGTGGACTCAACTGTCATGAGATAGTTAGATGATCATGTCTCGCAGATCACCAATGGATGGTACTGATGTTTTATTAAGTTGGATGATTCTTGGAGATGTTTCGTTCCATCATGCATTGATCTTCTTAGCAATGGAGAGTGGCATGACATTGGCTGCCATGCCAGAATCAACCAAGAAGTTGTGAACATTGTAGTTGAAAAATTCAAATGAAAGAAGGAATTGGGGGCAACCTGAGTTTGCTTCTTCCATCCGGAGTGTATTGAGCACAATGGATAGTGATCCGGGAGGAGTGCATGCTCCCTTGCTGGTAGAGGTTACGTTGTCTGTTTCTGTCTATCCCAATGCACGCAGTAAGATATCTCGTTGACTCTGGACTTTGGCTAACTCAAACAAATTGATGTTCGCTCGAGTTTACTTCATTTCATCAACTATGCTATAGCCTAGAGGTGGTAGACTCACTAAGGTTTCTGGGGTGGAACGGATGTTCGTGTTGTCCGACGGAGTGTTTCGCAACTTGTTGCTCATGGATGTACTCTTATCCGCCTCTATCTTCTAGGACTTGCTTTATGTTTGTTGCTTTGAGACGGTCAGTGGATCAACCTTCTTTATCATTTGCATCACCTTCTCTTGCATTTCCCCAAGTGTAGGGAGAGCCCCTTTACTCCTAAGATTGTAATGATCATTTTGCTTTTGGGGCTGCTTCTCAGTGTTCATCTTCGAGATTACTTGCGAGAACTGATATGCGTTCACCACATGCCCAGAACTTGGTGTTTCATCAGGTGCAACCTCTTCATCATCATTAGTGTCTTCTGACTGCTCTTGCATATCGCCTTTCACATCGAGTGTATGACTACAGACAGAGCTAATGAATCGCTTCCAATCCAAAAAAGAGTTCTCGGGGTGGAACTCTTTGTGGAAGGAACAGAACTTAGGATCAACGCATTGATCAAGTTGGAACACAAGCTTCTGCGCAATTTCAGAAGCAAACTAGTTGTTGCTCGGTGAGCTGGTCGATGAGCTATTTGCCTATCTCTGTCTGGGCAGGTAACTGTTTGTGAATTTGTCCATTTTCCATTGCTTGAGCTCGGACATTTCGGTGGTCAAGTTCTTGACAAGGTGAGTGAGGGTCTCAATATTAGTTGCTTCCTTGTCTCTACCTTTGCTCGTCATTGCTTGGGGCTTTCTACTCGCATCCTTGGAGCCTTTCGTTGATTCATCATCCTTGATGACTCTAATTGCACGCAGGTCATTTTCAACAGCAATAGCCTCTATGAAACTTTCCAAAAGTGTCGGCTTCACAGCTGGCTTGATGAACTGCACAATGGTGGTCAGCAGTGCAGACGTGTAATAGTCAACAGTGATGGAGTCATGAGGTTTAGCGTCTACTGCAAATTTTTTCCAAATATGCATAAACCTCTTATTGAAGTCTTTCACTTTCTCTTTTCCCTTCATCTTGAGGCTTCCCAATCCTTTGAGTAGCATGGAAGGGGTCTTGTCATCAACAACTTTTCAAGGAACATCTATTTGAAAGAACCCCAGTTCTGTATGGAGTTAGGTGGAAGGCTATGATACCAAGTAGTTGCGCGGCCGTCCAAGTTACATGGGAACAATATACATGCTACATCGTCATAACGTACCTCAAGGGTCTGCAGTTGTAGGTATAAGTTGTCTAAATGATCTTCTACCTTCACCGTATTGTCAGGCTTGAACTTGATGTTCATTCTCTTCACTCGCTTTGGCATCCTTTGTAGAACAGTCGGGAGAGCTAATGGTCCCTGAGTCATCCATTCAAGATTTGGGTTAGCCATCTCTTCATCTTCTTCATTCTCTTCCTCTCCTTTGGAATCTGATGGTTCTAGATCTGAGTCTGTCGGTTCATTTCCACCTCCACCTCCTCCATTGCCTTCCCCTCCGCCTCCTATATTGAATTTCGATCCCAAGATCACAAGGGTACCTTGCTCATCTTCAAGGAAGATTGAAGGTACCTCTATGTCTTCAATAGCTTCTTCTAGACCTTCAAGCATGGCAAGGACTACTTCTTCGACCAATGATACAACAACTCCTGTGGGAGTGGCTTTTGGCTTCCTATATGTGTGTGGAAGATTTTATATGCCTGGGATCAGTCCGACTGCTTTTGCGAATTGGCGAGTGCTGGGACGGATGAAGCGAAGGTGTTGATATGAAATCTCATGTTCAATTCTAGGAGGTGGGGAGTAACAAACTGTAGAGTCGCGTGTAGGTGAGAGGGAGTGTGAGTTACTTCCTTGACCAAATAGTTGATGAATGAGTGTGAGGGGAATTTCAGCCATGTACAACTGGTTGCCCTCCTTCTAGTGCTAAAAATGTTGATGGTGCTAGACCCGCCAACATTCAGGGGATCACCCCCATATGAAGTCCCAACTAGACCTCACACAATTTGGTGTGGGAGTCCCATCCAGTATGATGGCCCTTTTGCCATTGTCTTAATGATTTGCCTCAAATATTGCTTGTCAGCACAAGAGAGTGGTTCGCTTTTTCTTCCAAAAGTGAGTTTTGCGTGCCTGGTGAGCGTAAGTGTACTTGTGTCAATGGTTCTTTCACTATAAAAGGGGAAGATGGTGAAAGTGAGTTCCAAGTTGGATGGGATGCAATCCTAACTTGGCTAGGAACACACAACACAACAGGACATGCACAGCTTCCAGAGGAGCAGTCCACACGGATGTGGCAGTCACAACATACAAGGTAAGATAACACGTACAACACTCAATAAATCAGTTCAAACCAGTGCAATGATTGCTACAACAAGCTTCATGTGAAAGGCCTGTCTAATGTCCAGGAGAGAATTCTACACAGGCGCAACAACATTAACAACATATAAAACACATTTCCATTAATAGATTACGCATTACAATAAATGAAATAGTTCTGATGTAGAACACATGTTAAAGCAACATGCATTACAAGTGTTAAAGATCAGTCTTACAAGAGATACAATACATGTGTGAAAACATGTTGTCCTGTAGCAGGCTTCTAAATTAAGTGAAAGTTCCAAGACACATTGTTACACCATACATCACTAACCTCGAGTGCGGGGCGTTGGAGCCACTACTTACTCATCAAAGAAAATATTACAGACTCTCTTGGCTACGTGGGAGGAGCTGAGGTGAAAAAAGTCCTTTGCATGTACAAATGAGGGGGTATTTATAGCCAAGGGTGAAACTGACCCTTATGGTTGTTCGACTACCCTCATGACCGTTTGACTTCCATGAATTTTTTACTTACATGACTCTTTGTTCAACAAGTGGGTCTCTTGGACTTCCGCGTTACATCACATTGATTGACAACATAGCCCATATTGGAGATGTGGGTGACACGACTCATGACATGACTTGACATGACAGTGCTGGTACATTCGTGTTGCTGCTGGAGTGCATGTCAAGTTACAGTGTTGTTAGGTGATGGATGTCTTCATGGTGTATCATAGCTTCACCTCCGCGTGGCGAAGTGCGCGGAGTCTTCGATGGTCCTTTGTTCACTTGATGAATCTTTTGCATGTTGTTCCTTGCTTGCATGTTGGGAGGCTTGAAAGGCTCATCTATTTGCGAAGGTGCATGTTCATCGCGTTCATCTGCTTCGCATGCATTGTTCGTTCGTCCATTGGTGAACCTGTCCTTCTGCATGTGCTCCCTTCATTCATCCCATTCGTCATCTTGCCATGTTTGTTGGTGTACCTATACCTATAGTTACTCATGATGAGACGACATAAAATCCAAAACCTCCTAGTCTACCATGGCACATGATCATTTCGGATGCAGATGACCAGGAGAGGCAGCAAGGTTGTGATGAGGGATGATGGTTCCAGGCACTGCTGATTAAAATTGCATAAGAGTCACTGAGTGATGGGCAATCTGAGTCGACAGTGACTGTCTGCAAGGTATGGCTCGGCTGGGAGGCAAAATTGCGCAAATTTTGGGAGGGACAGTCCAGGTTGCAGGAAGGAAAGGGAGGCATGCTCTGTGAAAATTTTCAAACAAACAGGCAGCGGGAGATGGACAGCCATATTTGCATAATTTTCTAGAGGAGCGGACCGGGCTGCATGAAGGGTCAACAGGCAGAAATTGCGCAGTTTTTGGGAGGAACTGTTCGGGAGACTGGAAACCAAAACTACGCAATTCCCAAAGGGAACTGGCAGTTGGATGTTGGGGTCACTGGAAGCCAAAACTGCATAATTACCAGAGGGGACTAGCAGTTGGCCGCTCAATCACTGGCAGCAGAAATTGTGCAATTCCTGGAGGGAACTGGTAGTCTGCTGCTAGGACTCACTGCTGGCAGGAAAATTGCACTGAAGCTGGGAATTTGGCCTGTTGATCATCTCTGTGCAATTTCTAAGCTGAGTGAATTGCGAGGCAGCAGAAAGCCTGCTCATGAAAACTACGCAATTTCTTGGATGAGTAGTTAGTCAACTGTCCAGATGACTGACTGGGAAAACTGCGCAATTTTCTGAAGGAGATAAGGACGGGCACTTGGTGTCTATCCGGCATGTCTGTACAATTTTCTCAGTCAGTTGAGTGAGTGAGGTTAGTGGCCTCTACGCAATTTTTTAAGGGAGTTAGTCCTGTGGTGACTGTCGAGTCCGACTGTCCGGGTGGCCAGCATAAAAGCTGAATGAATTTCTTGCAGGCAGTGCAGCTTGAAAAGATTGGCTTGGTGCTTTTGCATTGTTCTCGTT
Source organism: Pinus taeda (assembly GCA_000404065.3). Lineage (NCBI taxonomy): Eukaryota > Viridiplantae > Streptophyta > Pinopsida > Pinales > Pinaceae > Pinus > Pinus taeda. Next base: position 18,436 of record APFE031413567.1, on the reverse strand, counting down.
GACAGTCGATCGAGTCGATAGCAGGGTGATGGTTCGACTATCAGAGGGGATTCTGGTCGTCAAAACATCATCAGAATGACTAAGTGTGTGAACAATCGAAAGATACATAGTTGATCATACAACACACACTCACACGACTTGATGACGAAACGACCCAAACCATCCAGACAAACATGTTCAACATGACTGACCGACGGTGCAAGTGACAAGCGCGATACTTGTGATTGTCTGTTCATTGATTGAGACGACGCTTGCACGACAGTGAATGTGACTCTGTGTGTGATTGTGATAGATGCTTTCATAGCAAACACAACAAGCACAAACAAAGCGAAGACTTTGAGAATAACCAGAACATGGTCACAAGCATGACTTAGACACCAGCATGCAAAAACTTGAATGAAATGAACAAGCAAGGTGGATGCAAAGACTCACACGAGCTCATGGAGTGAACCCAAGTGTGTGCAATCATCAAGTGAAAATCTCAAGGGAGGCTCCGAAATTGGTGTAGGCCAAAATTTTGGAGGGTGGTTGTAACCGCTACAACATGTCCCTAACCTCCCATATCACGAGTAACCCAAAAAAAATTCCCTTCCAGTTTGAAGGATTCTAGCTAGACCATCCAAACTTTGTAAACAAAGTGAAGCAATGGTGGAAAGAAGCTAGAATTATGAGAGGTTCCAAGATGTTTCAGCTACAGCAAAAGATAAATTTTATTATAGAATGACTAAAGTGGTGGAGGAGGGCTTCACAGATGAAAAGAAAACCTAAGAACTCTCCCTCTAGTGAGAATGGGAAGAGCGATGCAAACAAGAATAAAAACTATTGATACAAAAATCTTGAGTTCGGTGGCTTCAAATGGGGAGAAGAATACCAAATTCTTCCATCATACCACAATCACTCATAGAAATCACAACAGGATTTTGAAACCGAAAAGATCAAGAAGGGAAGGAGGTTCACTCCCATCAAGAGATTGACTGGACACTGCTCCAGCACCTCCAGGACATTACTTCAGAAACACCAGGAGATAGATTAGAAGCCATCAAGAAAATCCTCAAACATATTCCCAAATTAATCACAGAGGAGCAAAATGATAATCTCGATAGGTTAATCTTGATGGAGGAGGTAAAACAGGAAATGAAGGATATGCCTAATGGAAAAGCACCAGGCACGAATGGATTTTCTATCGAATTTTTTAAATATTGTTGGGAAGTCATGGGTCGTAAGATCATTGAGGTATTCAAATATTCCCACAAATCAGCATCAGTTCTCAAATCCCTAAATTCTACACTCATAACTTTGATCCCCAAAGAAAAAGAAGCCAACACTCCATACAGGTTTAGACATATTTCCTTATGTAATGTCATCTACAAAATTATCTCAAAGTTATTACAAACAGAATAAAACCCTTGCTCCCAATCCTGGTACCGGAGCAACAGGTTAGATTTTTGGAAGGATGGCAGACCTTCGGCAATATAATCCAGGACCATGAAATCATTCACTCACTCAAGGTTCAAAAAAAAGGAGAGAATGATTATGCGATTGGACATTGCTAAGGCATATGATAAGCTAAATTGGGAATATTTGGTGAACCTCTTAAAATCCTTTGGCTTTAGGCAGCATTGGATCCAGTGGATAATGTCACTCATCACCTCCACTAGTTTTTCAATATTGGTCAATGGGGCCCCAACACATCCTTTCTCCCCCACTAGAGGCCTAAGACAAGGAGACTATCTATCTCCTTTCCTCTTTTTTCTAGCCATGGAGGGCCTCAACAAAGCCATTAAAACGGTGGTTGATACAGGGGAGATTAAAGGATTACAATCTTATATAGAATGCAAGCCGACCACCCACCAACAATTTGTGGATGGCACAATGCTACATGGAATCTCGTCAGTCAAGGAGGCAAAAATTGTTGGGTTGTGTTATATTCTTTCCACGACTAGCTACCCTAGTTAACCGGGGGGTTAGAGGGGGGCAGAGACCCCCTTCGTTGCACCGATTGCGCAATGGGGGGGTCACAGGGGGTTTGAGAGGGGCAGTTAGCCCCCTATACAGGGTCCAAGGCAACACCCTAGGGAAAAAAAATTGGACCCTATATTAGGTGGGCGGACGTACCTATGGTTTTGTGCATGGTTTTCGCACATGGTTTTGGGCGCGATGGCTTTCGGTCCATGGTATTGGATGCTTCGGCATGTATATATATGTATTGCAATATTGAAAGGAACATAATGAAAAATCAAGATGGTAGTCCCAGATTTGGGATCCAGGGGAAAATCTCTATGTATATGTGTTTTATGTGTTATGCTCTCGCATTGTTTATTTTCTATGTTTTAGAATTTGTATGCAGGTAATTTATGTACAGGGTTAAAACCTACAAAAACCTATAAATAGATCCTTGAGGATTTCGTTGTTTCATCAGGTATGGAAGTTAACCATTCCAAATCCATGGTTTTATTTTTAATACTCATATTGTTGTGCAAATAAGCCTTTCTCGCATTTTAGGCTTTTGAAGAAAATCCCTATCGTCAAAGTACCTGGGAATTCCTTTAACGAATAAATCCAACAAGAAAGCCACCTGGGAGACCCTCGTAGCAAAATTACAACACAAATTCAGTCAGTGGACCTACTGAGCTCTGAATCTGGCAGGTATATTGGTGCTAACCAAATCAATTCTACAGGCAATCCCTATGTTTCTATTACCGGTTCTCCCAACTCCCAAAGGTATTCTCAATAAAATCAAAGAAATCCAAAGGAAGGTCTTGTGGAATGTGGTAGAGGAAAAAAATAAATGGGCGTTGGTAAGGTTGGATAAAATTTTAAATCCAAAATATTAGGGTGGATTAGGCCTTTTAGACCCAGAAAAACTAAATGTTGTCTATGGAGCCAAATTATGGTGGTGGTAGATTAAGAATGTCAATCTCCCTTGGGTTTCATTTTGGAAGGCCAAATATGCTCCACATTGGCACCCTCGGGCTTTAATCGGGTTTAATGACAAAATGATAGGATCCACAACATGGAACCTAGCCTGGAATAACAGGGAATCGATACAGGTGCATTGTTTTTGGGAGGTTCAGAATGGAAAAACAACGCCACTTTGGGAAGACACATGGCAACGGGAACCTAAACTAGTTAGACCATAATGAATGCCACTCCAGGAGATATTGCAAGCAGAAGGAAAATTAATGGTTCATCAATTTTGGGACCTTAGGGAACCAACCAAAAATGGAGACGATAGACAATCCTAAATCAATTCGCACATCAACTACTAGCCCAAATGGCCCAAGGACTAAATTAAGATCTTCAGCTACGAAGGATTCTCCATTCAGAGAATGAGGATAAACTTCGATGGGGAAGACAGGAAGGTGGCCATTTTACTTTAAAGGAAGCATGTAAATACCTCATGGGGAATGAACCAAACATTGAAGGGTCAAACTGGAATAATATTTTGTCATCTCTCCAATGACCGAAAATCAAAATGTTCATTTGGTTGGTGATGCACAGAAAAATTCTTACTTGGGAAAATCTCTACCGCAGGGGATTTTATGGACCTTCACATTGTAGCCTATGCCAAAAGAAGGAAGAAACTATAAACCATCTCATGTATAAATGTGAATACAAAGCTACGCTATGGGGCTGGGTATCTCAAACCTTTTGGCAGTCACATAGACAAAGAGAATATACATGCAACTTTAAATAATTAGAGAGGAGAAATACTGAAAGATGAAGGGGTTAATCTTCCTAGAGCCTAAGTCTTGGTTTCATGATTTGGGTGGCATGGAAAGAGAGAAATTGGTGGATATTCCAGGATAAATCCTCCCCGGCTTCCTCATTGATCTCCAAAATCCTACACCAAATACATGAAACAATCCTAAGTTGTCGAGTGAGAAATAAAAATAATAATCCTACAGCCAAGAAAATTGAATCCTAGAAACCCTAGGTCTGAAAGGAGTCCAACCTCCACTTCATAGGAGAAAGGAACCAAGAGTGCAGTGATTGGCAGAGTCCTGGACACCTCCAACATCAAGTTTTCTGAAGTTAAACTTCAATGGAGCCTCGAAGGGAAAACCGGGTTGTGCTGGTGTGGGAGGGGTGATTGAGGACAGCACTGGTAAAATCCTCAAACTCTACCACTCAAATCTGGGCACGGAAACAAACAATACAACCGAATTCCTGGCTCTAGGGCAAGGGTTAGATCTGTTGATCAGAGTCAATTTCCATCACTGCACAATAGAGGGAGACTCTAGTTTGGCAATCAAGGTAGCTAAAAGGCTATAGTGTGGCTCCAACTTAGTGAAGATGGAAAAGCATTGGCGCTTGAGCTAGATTATACAGAGAATTCACGAACACTTAGCTCACATATGGAACTTGGAGTTTCACCTCCTTCGTCAATCCACCCACAAATTGGCGGACAAGCTAGCGAATGAAGGGACAACGGAGCTGGTGGTCCAGGCTGATTATGAATGGGAGGATGCTTAATCAATATAGCTCAAGGATGATTGCGCTAACCTAGTTGAGTTGGATATGAAGGGATGTGATCGGGCATGGATGGACACCGGTGAGAAAGGTACGCACCTCAGGGGAGGGGGAAAACCACAGGAAGTGTTTAATGATTATCAGGAATCAGATGACACAGTCGGCTCATAACCAACACAAGGGACGGTCGTTACAACAAAGTGGCATTGGAATTATCGAGAAAGGCAATACATGGACATTACAGGTCGATAAGGTGGAAACATAGGAGAGTACACTCGTGAGTACAAAATCCCATCTTCCCAAGAAAAATAGCGATTATAAACCAAAGAGAAGACACTCTTAGTTAATTCCCATGATAAATCGTGTAATAACGAACAGATCTCAACCGAAGCAGACTCGGGGGAGGTCGCGATGTGCACGGATGAATTTATGTGATTTATCACACCCCGATATAGCCATAATGGCCGAAATAAGCAAGTTGCAGAGTAGTGGTGACTCTGGGCTTTGGGTGTATGATGTTATTTTATTGCCTGCCTATTGGTTTCTCATTCACAAATATCTATGATTCCTCAAGAAACAGACTATCTTTCTAGGTGCTAAGAGGAAAAGTATCTCACTGGAGTATGGAATGAGGCAAGAAGGTTTATCGCAGGGGAAGACCTCGAGGAAGGCAATCTTCAACTACCCCTCACAAAAGAACCAAAATGGAGACTATGGCACGGGAACCAACACAAGCTTATGTGGAGCTTATCCCAAAAGTGGGAAAGGCCATTCTAGAATTTAAAGAGAAAGAAGTATCGGAGCTAAGAGGGAACAAATCAGAGGGTCGTGTGGCAAAGAAGGTTGACTGAGTGATTGACATAGGCGTTACTCGGACCCAAGAAACCCTGTTTCATAAAACTGTGGATACCGCGTGGCACATAAAATGTTGATGGTAAAAATAATTGCAGAAACTGTCTCTCAAAGCGCTCAACAGAGGAATTTTGATATCCTCCAGAGGCAATTCAAGAGGCTAGAGAGCCACCTATGCACTCTGGTCGACATTGAACGTCGTCAAAAGGACCGAATCAATTCTCTAGTGAAAAAAAATTGACACTTTCTTGCATTATGTCCATCACTTGGACATTCTACCTAGAAATGGGGCATACCAACTCGCTATTGTTCATTTAGTCTGTGTGCGTAGCACGAGACTCAAGATCCATCGTGCCAAGAAAGTGACCAAGACCATCCTGAGAAAACGGCCCCCCCCCCCCCGGTGGGTGACGACCCTAATAACTAATATAAATCTATATGCCTTTGTTATTTTTTTTGGTATGTTTGTTCATAGTCTTGTATAGTCCTTTTAAGTGTCTAAAGTACGTTAGGGTCGAGGCATTGTTTTGGGGAAAAAAGGATATCAGAAGTCATAGACAAATATGGAGCTACCCTTTTAACTGTAAATTTTGTAAATTTTGGTCTAGGAAGAAAAACATATGTAATGCTATACCCAAGATAGTTCATCTAAGAATTCATAATAAGGAGACTGAGGCTCATTTAAATAGAGAAATGGGAAAAAATCACATTGTGAAACCCCAATGACAAGTGGAGAAATGGAGAAAATCTCAAGGGAAATTTGACTTTGATGAGTGGAGTTGATCCGAACTTAAACAGGAACACAGCAACTTACAAATATACTCATAAACATAGAGATGCAGTAGAAAAGCACTTCATTTCATTAATAGAAAAATACTAAACTATGCTTAAAAACATAATGGAAATAAGATAGCTCAAGTGATGGTAGCTTATCTCTGAGAAGAGATGTGGCACTACATGCCTCTGGACTGAGTTACGATGAGGGTCAAGGGCCTTTTTATTATTTAACAATAAGAGAAAACCCTAAACAACCAAAACCCTAACCCGAGGAGATGTAACACCAAGAGTTTACGGGCCCCGTTGGGGTTAGTTGGGCAGCCAACTTCCCGGGGTCGTAACTTAGTCATATTATCTTTGTTTGATGCGTATGATACCTCGTTGGAAATATCTCTCTGAGGACTACAATTGCCAATGTGAATGCCTACATAATTACCAGATTACATTTCACCAAAAAAAGATCGTTTAGGGCCTCAAAACGGCTCCGAAAGTTTAGGACCTGAAAAACTGTCAAAAATAGTAAACTGGGCTACAATTAAGGAAACTGAAAAACTGAAAGAAACAATGGTGAGGGTCCAAGTGGAATAGGCGGGTGGCCACCAATATCAACCTGGATCAGTCCTCCCCCCTTAGGAAGCAATGGTCCCCATTGCGTTGAGTTCCTCCATGAGATGAGGAAACTTATACTGAACTTGGTCCCTAGTGAGCCATTTTCCTTGGTGAAGGAGTTGGCCTGCTTTGACAACTCGATATAGTTGTATCCTCTATTGCCAATTTTTATTGATCTGTGTGTCCATGATCTGATCAGTTGTGGCCTGCTCCATGCAGTTCGGGTTGAGCTCTGTTAGTGTGAGTTGTTCTGCAATGTCAGATGTGTCCAACAATGGTGGAAAGTATGGTCGAAGACGATCTACATTGAACATTGGGTGTAGACCAAGGAACAGTGGGACGTTGAGCTTGAAGGCATTGTCCCCGACGACCTTAGTGATGGTGTATGGCCCATATAGCAGCGGGCGAAGCTTGCAGTGGGGTCCAACAAGGCGCTCCTTCTGCAAATGTAGCCAAACTTTGTCACTGATGAGCCCCAATTTTGGTACAATTCGGGCTCATTTTGGCCTACTTTACTTACTCAAACCATTCATCTTTATTTGCTTATGCATGCATTTCTTAGTTATTTCATTTTTTTTGTAGGAGGAAGGTTAGACACTTTATCCACGTGACTAATGCATTGTGATTCCAGGTTTTGGCATTGAAAAAGGGGAACAAAAGACAACGCAAAAAGGAACAAGGAGACATAAGGTGGCACTGCTGATTTTGTGGAGAGATATCCACAGTATTGGGACATTCATCGTGATTCCCACCGAGAAATCCGAGCTCCAATCAATCTCCCCTCCGAGCCTCAGAAGTAGCCAGCTGTCCTACAGGAACAGCAGTCATCAACTGTTCTACCAGAACAGCAGTTGACTGCCTCACAAATCCGCAGTTGAACTTCAATTGGACAGCCGAGCTCCTAGAATCAAGGCTACTTGGCGGATCATCACTTTTTTGTATAAATATGGAGGCCGTAGCCTTAGATAGGTTGTTGAATCTCTTGGGTTATCAGATCATCTTGGAATCAGTCCAGTTTTTGTTTTCTTTTGCTGTAAGCCAGTTTGGCATGACGTTGAATTATGAATAAAGAGGACAGTTTGTGATCGATTCCTGAGTTTTATTAGGAGACTATAGCTCTCAGGTTAGGGCCCAACCTGAGAGCCATAGATCCCCTCTATTGTAGTATTGTTTTTATTTCTTTTCCAGCACTTTACGTTTCATTTGCACATGCAATTTGAATGGCAGTCTTGTAATTCGATTTTCTTATGAGTTAGGTAGATTTTGCTTATGGTACAATTACTTCCACTTGTTTAGTGTAGCGAATGATACATGACACCCATTGGAGCTCCAGCAAAATCGTTTGTTAAGGCTCACTGCCATCTCGTTTGAAGATTGGGGTGCAGTCCATAGCAGACCACCAAAAACACGCATGAATTTGGTTGATACAGTTATGATTTGGATTTAGATGCTTCCTTTTCATTTACACGAACCACACATCTCTTCATCACAGTCCCATACGTATTTCTCCTTGCGTTTTGGATCACTATTCAATAAAATCACGGTACACTTAGTGAAGGTTGATGCATTTTTGGTTTGATCAACAGTTTGGGTCATTTGTTTCATTTACACTCTTCTCCATCTCGTTCCATTGCCATCCTTTCTGTTTTGACCTTACATGCAGCCACGTTTCTTTGCCTTACACCGCGTTCTGCCCTTTCCTA
>APFE031413564.1:0-15989 GCA_000404065.3 Pinus taeda | reverse complement strand
CACCTCTTGTATTTCCTACGTGCATGCCTCCCCAAATCCGCAGATTTATGCGCTCAACGACAGATCCCATGGTTTAAAGACGCCGGAACACGTCTCGAGCCAAAAAAAAAATTTGCTACTGAATGGAGATCCCATCGGCCCTGGAAAGTGCTCTAATACCACTTGTTATACTCTTAACCTACAAATGATGCCCAAATACAGAATATGCAAAGAAAAGATACCGATAACACAAAATATGCAAAGAAAAGATACCCAGAACACATAATGGCAATGATTTTATTATTCAGAGAGTAGTGTTCACTTGCCTCTTCGAGGGGGCAACCTCCAATAGAGCAGAGCTCGATTACAAAATAAGACACGATGCTCCTCGTAGGGAGTTTCTATCCTTTATATATGACTCCTATGAGTAATACCACAGGTCAATACCACTTATTACTAATACCATCTATCTAATACTACGGCCCATTTGCAACTGTCTGTGGTTCCTTTATTAATTGCGGATTAACCACTTACAATTATTAATATGGGCTTTATTGACTCTTGACTCTGACGTGGTCCCATTACATAGATAAGGGGGTTAGGGTGGGACCCTAACAGACATGATGAGGAACACTACTGGTCATTGCATCCAAAATTGAAGCCTAAGAAGTTTGGGAGTAAAGAGAGAAAGAATGTTGCTGCTATTGAAAAGGACTTGGGTTCAGATTTAGGTGACGAGACAACGGTTACAGCTACAGGTATAAAAGGTAAAGATTCTAAAGCATCTACAAGTACTTCTTCGCATTCTGTTGATAATGATAATGATGAGAGGAAAAGAAATGACCTATTTCATATTACAGTCATTTCCAAGCATACTAAAATTGATACTTTATTTGATAGTGGGTCACAAGTTAATTTGATTTTTGAAGCAATTTTAAAGAAGTTGGGTCTATAAACAAAACCTCATAAGAAGCCATATCCATTAGGTTGGGTGTGTGATAAAAATAAGCTACAAGTTACGAAAAAATGTAAACTTCATTTCGTTATTGGGTCAAAGTTTGTATATGAGGTTGAGTTAGACATAGTCCCATTGGACTTATGTGGAATTGTATTAGGAATTCCATACTTGTATGATAGTAATTCTATCTTCTATCGAACTGAAAATAATATCAAATCACTAAGGATGGAACTAAATATATTGTAAGGGCTCATAAACTCAAAGATAATTTCTCTCTCATAAATTTAGGACAGATGAAAAGAATTGTAAATTCAAGTAAACAATTTTTACTTGTGATTGTAAAATCAAAGGATATTGATGAATCCAATGCATTCCAATACTGTAACCCTAAACAGAAAGCAGATATAATTAAGGTTGTTTTCAATTATGATATTTTTTTTCAAGAGCCTAAAGGGCTTCCACCCAAGCGAGAGATAGAACATGAGATTTATTTGCAGCAAGATGCACCACTACCTAACATTGGAATGTACAGGTTATCAACTCTAGGGGATGCAGAGATAACGAAGCACGTATGGGAGTTTCTTGATCAAGGGTTTATTCGACCAAGCACATCACCGTGTGGATCACCTATTGTGTTAGTGCGAAAGAAATATGGTTCATGGAGAATGTGCATTTATTTCAGAGAATTAAATAAAATCACAATAAAGAATCGTTATCCTCTTCCTCGTATTGATGATTTGTTAGATCAATTAAAAGATGTAGTTTACTTGTTTAAATCAGACTTGTGAAGTGGCTACCATCAGATTAGAGTTGCAGAATAGGATATATGGAAGACTTCTTTCAGAACGAAGCAAGGACTTTATGAATGGATGGTTACGCCTTTTGGCTTAACTAACGCTCCAGCTACATTCATTCGTGATGCAGGAGCAAAGAGGAGCATATGCTGCTCAACTGGAAGAAGCAGAGGCACCACCACAAGAAGTGGAGAACATGCCTAAAACGGGAGAAGCCTTAGTGTTAAACAAGGTATTATTGAAACTGGCTAAAGAGTTAGATGACCAAACAAATCGGAAAGCACTGTTCGAAAGTGTGTGTAAATCACATGGGAAATGTTGCAAATTGATTATTGATAGTAGGGGCACTCACAACGTGGTAGCCATTGAAATGGTATAAAAACTAGGTTTAAAAATTTTGAAGCACCCAACACCATACAGGGTGTCTTGGTTACAAAAAGGACACCAACTGCTGGTTGATGAGAACTGCGAAGTGGAGTTTCACGTTGGTACGTATAAGGATAAAGTAACTTGTGATATCATGTCGATGGATGCATGTCATATACTGCTAGAAATACCATGGAGGTATCAGAGGAAAGTTGTCAACTATGGGAAGACAAACTGTTACAAATTTGCTAAGGATGGGATAAAGCATATGCTAGTACACATGAAAGAGGACGATATGGAAAAAAATGGTGGAACAAAAGCATTATTGTTAGGAGGAAAAGTTTTTCTACAGCAGATTGGAGATGATGATGTAAAACATGCAATTGTGTGAAGGCTAAGAGCGGTGTTAATCCATACTGAGATTACTGACTTACCTAAGGAGATACAGGATATGCTGCAGGAGTTTAGTGACATTGTGGCGGATGATCTACCAGATAAATTGCCACCAAAAAGGAGTATCAGTCACCATATTGATTTCACTCCACGGGCTAGTTTACCAAACAAAGTTGCTTACTGGATGAGTCCAAAGGACAATGAAGAGATCATGAAGAAAGTACAGGAGTTGTTGGATAAAGGGTTGATTCGGGAGAGTTTAAGTCCTTGTGGGGTCCCAACTGTTTTAGATCCCATGAAAGGAGGTGGATGGCGAATGTGTACTAAATCTGGAGTAATTAGCAAGATCACTATTAGGTACAGGTTTCCTTTACCACGGCTAGACGACATGATGGATTGTTTGAGTGGAGTGGCATATTTTTCGAAGATTGATTTGAAAAGGGCATATCACTAGATTCAGATTCGTGAAGGGGATGAATGGAAGACAACTTTCAAGACCAATGAAGGCCTATATGTATCGCACGTCATGCCATTTGGACTGAGAAATTCACCCAACACATTCATGCACTTGATGAACGAGATGCTGAAGGAATACATTATAAAGTTTCTGATTGTATGTCTAGATGATATCCTTATTTTCAGTAAGAAGGAGGAAGAACATTTCCAACATGTCAGGTATGTCCTGGAAAAGTTGCAGCAAAACAAATTGATGTTAAATTTGAAGAAGTACCTTTTTAAAGAAATAATTAATTTATTTAGGATTTGTGATTTTGGAAAATGAATTAATGATGGATCTGGAAAAGGTTGTAGCCATAGTTAACTGGCCCTCCACCAAGAGGTTGTTTGAAGTGCGGAGTTTTCATGGGTTGGCTAGTTTTTATCGAAAATTTATAAAATATTTCAGTGGGATTTGTGCACCAATGGTGGATACCATTAGTAAGGAAAATCAACCTTTTCATTGGATGGAGTCAACAGAAAATATTTTTCAACTGTTGAAAAAGAAGATCATCGAAAGACCAATTTTGAGGTTGCCAAATTTCAACAAACTTTTTCAAGTTCATTGTGATGCCAGTGGGACAGCCATTGGAGAAGTACTAGGCCAAGAGGACAAGCCAGTGGCCTATTTCTACGAGGAGTTGAATGAGAATAGGCAGAAGTATACATCTTATGAAAAGGAATTTTATGCAGTGGTCCAAGCACTGAAACATTGGAGACATTACTTAATGGCGAATTAATTTGTTTTGTTTTTAGACAATTCTGCATTGTAGTATGTTATGCAATAGCACAAGTTCAACCATAAACATGCGAAGTGGGTGGAGTACCTCCAGAGTTTTACATTTTTATTGAAACACATCAACGGTCAAGCCAACAAAGTGGTAGATCCGTTAAGATGGAGAAATCTGATTTTACATGAAAGCAGAGTGCAGGTGTTAGGATTTGAGCATCTTAAGGATCTGTATGAAACAAATGCAGACTTTAAGGAAGCGTATGAAGCTTGCCAGAATCCGTTGTTAAGAGACAACAATTCACGGCTAGACTATAACATACAGGAAGGATTGTTGTTTAGGGGAGGACAGTTGTGTATTCTGTAATGTTTGATCAGGGAAAACTTAATCCAGGAAAAACATAGTGGGGGTTTATCCGAACATTTTGGCATTGATAAGACTTTGGATCAAGTGAGCCACTTCTATTATTGACAAAAAATGTGTAGATACGTAAAATTATTTTTGGCTAGGTGTAAGATGTGTCAGCGTGCAAAGGGACACAGTCAAAATATAGGATTATATACACCCCTACCTATTTCGAACAGACCATGGGACTCAGTCAGTTTAGACTTTGTCTTAGGTTTGCCAAGAACACAGAACGGGTTTGGTTCAATCATGGTGGTGGTGGATCACTTCACCAAGATGGAACTTTTCATTCCTTATAGGAAGGCCAATGACGCCACACATGTAGCACAATTGTTCTTCACAGAGATTGTCAGATTACATGGCTTGCAGAAGTTTATTGTTTCAGATCGGGACATGAAGTTCACAAGTCATTTTTCGCAAACCTTGTGGAAAAAACTAGATACCAAACTAAACTTCAACTGAGCTTATCACCCACAGACTAATGGGTAGACTGAGGTGGTGAACCGAGGTCTGGGGAATCTGTTACATAGTTTGGTTGGTGAAAATTCATGACAATGGGATTGCGTACTCGCACAAGCAGAGCTCGCTTATAATGATTCACCCAACAGGAGTATGGGAAGAAATCCTTTCCAGATCCTATATAGGATGCACACCTATGGTGTGCATGAGTTACGATATTTGGATTGGTTGGAATGAAGGAGTGTTGATGGTGAAAACTTCGCGAAGGTGATCAACGAACTTCATAAACAAGTGAAATCCAAATTACAGGACAACAACCAAAGGCATAAACACAAGTAAGATTTAAAATAGCGGGAAGTGAAATTCAATGTAGGGGGCCTGGAATTGGCACATCTATGCAAAGAAAGGTTTCCTAAACGCAAATATAACAAGTTGAAACTGAAAAAAATAGGATGTTGCAGGATACTGCGAAAATTCTCTGCAAATCATATGAACTACAACTAGCCCCAGGTATAGGGATCTCACCCATATTCAATGTGGTGGATCTGTAACCTTACATTACTGCTAATTTGGAGGACAGTTCGACGGAACACACACATGACACCCACGGAGAGACTAAGTCATGGGTGAACTAGATGCCTCCAGCCAAGCCTCCAGAGATTCAACAAATCTTGGATACTCATGTGGCCAGGTGGACTCGACAGAAATAGTACTTACAGTACCTGGTCAAATGGAAGGATGTCCATTTGAGGACAGTTCTTGGTTGGATGTAGGCTAGGTTCAAAGTGTTGTGTACTCGATTGAAGAGCTCATGGACAGGAGCCATGAGATTCATTCACCCCGGGAGCCTGATGCAGGAGCATCTGACTAGGGAGGCGAGAGTTGGACAAGCTATTTTGATTAAGTTCACCTTTAGTTAGTTTTATTTTTATTTTTAAATGAAGGCTATTATAGCCAATGTTTTTATTTATAAACTGAACAGTAGTTAGAATAGGATTTGTTTAAAATAAGTTAGAAATGGAGTTGAATGAAATTAGAAATTAAGTATAATGTAACTGAGGGTGGTTCCTCAACAGTAATGAGGCGGCTAGCAAGCATAAATAGGTAACCTAGAATCAAAAGTGGGGTTGCTGCCATCTAGATGGAAAAAAGGAAAGAAAGCATAGCTCTGAACAATTTTTTTTATGAATTTAAAGAAAGCTTACAGGTATTCATTGTTTCAGAAGCAACAGGTATAAATTACCATGCATATCAATTAAACAACAAATTGTGTGATTAACATTCAAACTACGCACCAAGACTAAAAGGATCAAATAGGATAGAGCCAAACCATCCAAGTACATTACCAAATACATACTATTTGATTTAAATTAGAAAATTTATAGTTATATATATTATATATATATATTTATATATATATATATATATATAGATATATATATATATATATATATATATATATATAATATATATATATTATATATATATATATATATATATATATATATATATGTATATATATATAGATATATAGATATATAGATATATATTAGTTAGGTCCACAATAGTAGAGGAAAAAATTACCAAATTCCACACAGGCCTTAAGACATAGAGCCCTCAAAAAAATAACCAAAAGTCCTTTATACAAATGAGATAGGCCGAGGAGGTTTCCACAACCCAGATAGACCAAAGCAATAAACAAGGAAACAACAGATATGACAACCAAAAGCCGAAGGTTGAAACACATTCCCAGAACAGAAAAAAAAAAATCGTAAGGATGGGCTCGTTGCACAGGAGGCAACCAAGTATCGACAGACCAACAAATTGAAACCACAAGGGTTAAAAAATTATAGCTCGAAACAAAAATGCACTGCAGAGCACAGTCAAGGAAGGACCCTACTCGATTTAATCATATCAGACCCAAATCTTCAAGGACGGGACCACGACGTTTCATCCCCGAGAGCTAGCCCCTTGCATCCATAGCAAAGAGGAGAGGGATACCTACATAGTGACAAGAAGATTTTCAGAGAGGAAGCATAGTTATATAACACACAACAACACCATAGAAAAAACAAGGAACTTGACCCACAACGAATACGTGAAGGGGAGGCTAGACTCCACAATAGAGCCACGAGTTGAAACCCCAACTTGAGTGCAACCAACGATTTAAGTGCCATGATACCACAGCCTGCTCACTAGGAGCAAGGTCATTAATAAAAACTATAGGAAGGCAAAACAGTGGAATCAGAACAGGGGTTTTACCTGTCAAATAAGCAGCCAATCCATCGACGAGAGTAACAGGCGTAGGTCCTATGAAATGTGACCAAAACCTAGTTAGAAAATATCACCTACAAATTGTAAACGAATCATTCACAGACAGTCGAAATAAGGCATACCCAGAATGACAAACCAAACCTAAGACCTCCACGGAAAACGAGGTGTATAACAGACACCAGGTGAAATGAAAAGAATTCATATAACTAGCAAATGATAGAGGACCAAAACCAGAGAAGAACCAAGAGGATAGCGGGAAACAAAGACCCATATTATTCCAGAGCCAAACCAGATGAGCCAGAGAGGAACATAAAAATAACTTAGATGAACAACAATGCAAATGAGCCTAGGTTGAGCCATACCATAGAAATCGTGCTCACATAAAACAAGACCAACTACGGGCCAGATGCGCATTGAAGGCACCATAAACCCTCACCAAACCTCATTTTGTGCCAGCGTGGGAAGGACCAAGGATGGCCTGGCTGCCATGTAAATCTTGCCACATAACCGTCTCGGGATAGCCATCAAATTTTTGTATTAGAGCAAGTTCTTTTCTCAAAAAAGAAAATGGAAGTAGGAAGAACAAGTCGAGATAGAGCTATCAGGAGTGTAGCCGATGAAGGGTTGCGAGAGGAAATCAGGATCCTAAGTGCCCAATTGGCAGCAGTGGAAGCAGGGAAGCGTAGGGATCTAAAAGGTAGTGATGATAGTGAAGAAAAAGTTGCAACCACAATGGATGGGTTAGACGAAGAGGGACCAGAGAGAAAATTATTGAGATCAGTTTTGTTGGCAAGTAACAAGCCAAAGCCAGAGCTTTTGAATTATGATGGTAGTTTATCTACGAAGGTATTGTTGGACTGGATTAGTGAGCTAGATAAATATTTTGAGTGTGAAGAAAGCAGTGAAGATAAGAAGGTGAGGTTTATAACCTCCAAACTGAAGGGACATGCAACATTGTGGTGGGACAGTGTGCAGACAGAAAAGAGAAGGTCAAATAAAACGTTCATCAAAAAGTGGAACAGGATGATTGCCAAGATGAAGAGTAGGTTTATACCCAAAGATTATCATATTTCTCTGTATAGGTAGGTGCAGAACGTGAAGCAAAGAGAAATGACTGTGAAGGAGTGTACGAAATAATTCTACATAGTGAACCTACGAGCAGGTTATGTTGAAGATACGTCGGAAATGACAGCAAGGTTTGTGAATGACTTATGGATGGAGATACTAGATGAGATTAGTATTCTTTCCCCCATGTCCATAGAGGAAGCCTATCAAAGTTCTTTGAAAGCAGAAGAAAAGATCACCGGAAAGTAGAATGCTAGAAGAGGACATGGATCTGGCAGAGGAAGAGGGTAGTCTTTTGGCAGAGGTAGAATTGTCAACAATAATGAAGAGGGCAGAAGTTCAAAAACTACAGGACCAACTAAAAACAAAGGTAACACTAGAGGAGGAAGGCCTTACCAATGAGGAAGAGGTAATGACAGAGGTAGAGGAAATGCTTATCAGTGTTACAAGTGTCACAAGTGGGGACACAGGTCTTTTGAATGTCCTAAAAGTGATGAAGGAGGACAAAGAGGAGCATATGCTACTCAACCGGAAGAAGTAGAGGCACCACCACAAGAAGTGGAAAACATGCCTGAAAGGGGAGAAGCCTTAGTGTTAAACAAAGTATTTTTGAAACCAACTAAAGAGTTAGCTGACCAAACACAATGGAAATCATTGTTCCGAACTGTGTGTAAATCACATGGGAAATGGTGCAAATTGATTATTGACAGCAGGAGTACTGACAACCTGGTAGCCACTGAAAGGGTAGAAAAATTGGGTTTAAAAATATTGAAGCACCCAACACCATATAAGGTGTCTTGGTTACAAAAAGGACACCAACTGCTGGTTGATGAGCAGTGTGAAGTGGAGTTTCACATTGGTAGGTATAAGGATAAAGTAACTTGTGATATCATGTCGATGGCTGTGTGCCATATACTATTGGGCAGACCATGGCAGTATGATAGCAGATTTTTCCATGGTGGGAAGACAAAACGTTAAAATTTTTCTAACGATAGGATAAAGCATACGGTAGTACCCATGAAAGAGGAGGATACGACAGAAAATGATGGAACAAAAGAATTACTAGTAGGAGGAAAAGCATTTTTTATAGCAGATTGGAGATGATGAGGTAAAATATGCAATTGTGTGAAGGCCAAGAGTGGTGTTAATCGATACTGAGATTACTGAATTACCTGAGGAGATACAGGATATGCTGCAGGTGTTTATTGACATTGTGGTGGATGATCTCCCAGATAAATTTCCACCAAAAAGGAGTATCAGTCACCATATTGACTTCACTCCAGGGGCTAGTTTACCAAACAAAGCTGCTTACTAGATGATTCCAAAGGACAATGAAGAGATCAGGAAGCAGGTACATGAGTTGTTGGATAAAGGGTTGATTAAGAAGAGTTTAAGTCCTTGTGCGGTCCCAAATGTTTTAGCTACCAAGAAAGGAGGTGAATGGCGGATGTGTACTGATTCATGAGCAATTAACAATATCACTATTAGGTACATGTTTCCTTTACCACGGATGGATGACACGATGCACTGTTTGAGTGGAGCAACATATTTTTCAAAGATTGATTTGAAAAGCAGATATCATCAGATTCGGATTTGTGAAGGGGATGAATGGAAGACAAATTTCAAGATCAATGAAGGCTTGTATGAATGGCTCATCACGCCATTTGGACTGAGCAACACACCCTGCACATTCATGTGCTTGATGAATGAGATGTTGAAGGAATACATTGGAAAGTTTGTGATTGTATATCTAGATGATATCCTCATTTTCAGTAAGATGGAGGAAGAACATTTTCAACATGTCAGGTATGTCCCCGAAAAGTTGCAGCAAAACAAATTACTGTTAAATTTGAAGAAGTGTGATTTTTTTAAGAAATAATTGATTTATTTAGTGTTTGTGATTTTGGAAAACGAATTAAAGATGGATGCAAAAGAAATTGCAGCCATAGTTAGCTGGCCCTCCCCTAGGAGTTTGTTTGAAGTGCATAGTTTTCATGGGATGGCGAGCTTTTATTGAATATTTATAAAAGATTTTAGTGGGATTTGTGCACCTATGGTTGATACCGTTAAAAAGGCAAATCAAACTTTTCATTGGGCGGAGTTAGTGGAAAAGAGTTTTCAACTGTTGAAAAAGAAGATCACCAAAAAACCAATTTTGAGATTGCTAGATTTCAACAAAGTTTTTCAAGTTCGTTGCAATGCCAGTGGGACAGCCATTGGAGAATTACTGAGCCAAGAGGACAAGCCAATGACCTATTTTAGCAAGAAGTTGAATGAGAGTAGGCAGAAGTATACATCTTATGACAAGGAATTTTATGCAGTGGTCCAAGCACTGAAAAATTGGAGACATCGCTTGATTGTGAATGAATTTGTTTTGTTTTCAGACAATTCTGCATTGTAGTATGTTATGCAAAAACACAAGCTAAACATAAACATGCAAAGTGGGTGGAGTACCTCCAGAGTTTTACATTTGTATTAAAACACGTCAGTAGTCAAGCCAACAAAGTGGTAGATGCGTTAAGTAGGAGAAATCTAATTTTACAGGAAAGTCGAGTGCAGGTGTTAGGATTTGAGCATCTTAAGGATATTTATGAAACAAATGCAGACTTTAAGGAAGAGTACGAAGCTTGCCAGAACCTACTGTTGAGAGACAACAGTTCATGGTTAGACTATAACATACAGGAAGGATTTTTGTTCAAGGGAGGATAGTTGTGTATCTCAGAATGTTCAATGAGGGAAAACTTAATCCAGGAAAAAGACAGTGGGGGTTTAGCCGAACATTTTGGCATTGATAAGACTTTGGATCAAGTGAGCCACTTCTATTATTGGCCGAAAATGTGTAGAGACGTAAAAATATTTGTGGCTAGGTGTAAGATGTGTCAGTTTGCAAAGGGACACAGTCAAGAAATAGGATTATATACACCCCTTCCGATTTTGGATAGACCATGGGACTCAGTTAGTTTAGACTTTGTCTTAGGTTTTCCAAGAACACAGAAGGGGTTTTATTCAATCATGGTGGTGGTGGATCACTTCACCAAGATGGTACATTTAATTCCATGTAGGAATACCAACAATGCCACACATGTAGCACACTTGTTCTTCCCAGAGATTGTCAGATTACATGGCTTGCCAAAGTCTATTGTTTCAGATTGGGACATGAAGTTCACAAGTCATTTTTGGCGAGATTTGTGGAAAAATATAGATACCAAACTAAACTTTAGCTCAACTTATCACCCACAGACTAATGGGCAGATTGTGGTGGTGAACCGAAGTCTAGGGAATCTGTTACGTAGTCTGGTTAGTGAAAATTCACGACAATGTGATCATGTACTTGCACAAGTAGAGTTCGCTTATAATGATTCACCCAATAGGAGTATGAGCATAAGTCCTTTCCAGATCCTATATGGGATGCACCCCCATGGTGTGAACGAGTTACGGGATTTGGGTCAGTTGGAATGAAGGAGTGCTGATGGTGAAGACTTCGCGAAGGTGATCAATGAACTTCATGAACAAGTGAAATCCAAATTATAGGATAGTAACCAAAGGTATAAACAACAGATAGATTTCAAACGGCGGAAAGTGTAATTCAATGTAAGGGACCTGATATTGGCACATCTATGCAAAGAAAGGTTTCCTAAAGGTGAATATAACAAACTGAAACTAAAAAAAATAGGACTTTGTAGGATACTACGAAAGTTCTCTGCAAATGCATATGAACTGCAACTACCCCCAAGTATGGGGATCTCGAGCATCTTCAATGTGGCATACCTGTACCCTTACGTTACTACTAATGTCAAGGACAATTCGACAGAACACACACGAGACACCCATGGAGAGACTGAGTCATGGGTCAACTAGATGCCTCTAGCCAAGCCTCTAGAGAAAAAAACAAATCTTCGATACTGAGCTGGCCAGGTGAACTTGACAGAAAGAGTAATTACAGTACCTGGTCAAATGGAAGGACCTTCCAATTGAGGATAGTTTTTGGTTGGATGTAGGCCAGATTCAAAGTGTTGGGTACTCGATTGAAGAGATCATGGACAGGAGCCATGAGATTCATTCACCCTGGGAGCCTGACGCAGGAGCATCTGACTAGGGAGGCGACAGTTGGACAAGTTGTTTTGATTAATTTCACTTTTAGTTAGTTTTATTTTTATTTTTAAATGAAGGTTGTTACAAACAATTTTTTTATTTGTAAACTGAACAATAGTTAGAACAAGATTTGTTTAAAATAAGTTAGAAATGAAACTGAATGAAATTGGAAAATGACTATAATGTAACTGAGGGTGGTTCCACAATAGTATGAGCCTACCATCAAGCATAAATAGGCAACCCATAATCAAAAGTGGGGTTGAAAAAGGAAAGAAAGCATAACTCTAAACATTTTTTTTTTTTTTTATGAATTTAAAGAAATCTTACAGGTATTCACTGTTTCAGAAGCAATAGGTATAAATTACTGTGCATAGCAATTAAACAACAATTGTGTGATTAACATTCAAACTACGCACTGAGACTGAAAGGATCAAATACTACGGAGTCAAACCATCTAGGTACATCACCAAATACATAATGTCTGATAAATTAGAAATTTACAGTATATATATATATATATATATTCATCAGGTCCATGGAAGTATAGGACAAAACTTCTAGATTCCATACAGGCCTCAAGACGCAGAGCCCTCAAAAAAATAATCAACAGTCCTTCATACAAACAATATAGGCGAAGGAGGATTTCCACAACTCAGATAGACCAAAACAATAAATAGACAAAACAACAGGCACAACAACCAACAATAGAAGGGAGAAACACATTCCCAAAACAAAAAACAAAATCGACAAGATGGGCTTGCTGCACAGGAGGCAACCAAGTATCGACAGACCAACAAATTGAAACCCCAAGGGTTAAAAAACTATAGCGCAAAACCAAAATGCAACCATAGAGCGCAGTCAAGGAAGGGCCCTACCCAATTTAAGCACATTGGACCCAAATCTTCAAGGACGAGACCACGTCGTTTCATCCCCAAGAGCCAGCCCCTTGCAGCCATAGCAAACAGGAGAGGGATACCTGCATAGTGACAAGAAGATTGTCAGAGAGGAAGCATAGCTATGTAGCACACAAAAACACTAGATAAAAAACAAGGAACTTGACCCATGGTGAATACCTAAAGGGGAGGCCAGACTCCACAACCGAGCCACAAGTTGAAACGCCAATCTGAGCGCAACCAATGGCCGAAGTGCCATGATACCACATCTTACTCACCAGGAGCGAGGTCATTAATAAAAACTATTGGAAGACGAAACCGTGGAATCATAACAGGGTTTTTACCTATCAAATAAGTAGCCAAGCCATCAATGAGAGTAACATGTGGAGGGCCTATGAAATGCGAGCAAAACCCAGTTAGAAAACATCACCTACAAGTTGTAAAAGAACCATCCATAGACAGTCGAAATAAGGCATACCCAGAATGACAAACCAAACCTGAGACATCCATGGAAGACCAGGTGTACAGTGGCCACCAGGTCCAATGAAAAACATTCATATGACTAGCAAATGATAAAGGATCAGAACCAAAGAAGAACCAAGAGGATACCGGGCAATAGAAACCCATCTTCTTCCATAGCCAAACTAGATGAGCCACAGAGGAATGGAAGCATAACTAAGACAATCAACAACGCAAATGAGCCTAGGTTGATCCATACCATAGATGTCGTGCTCACACAAAACGAGACCAACCTTGGGTTGGATGCACATTGAAGGTGCCATAAACCCTCACCACCATCAATTCGAGTCATGAATGATGTATTTAGACCATTCATTGATGATCTTGTAATAGTTTATTTATATGATATTCTTGTTTTCAGCAGAACATGGGATGAACATGTAAAGCATGTAAAGCAGATTTCAGATATTTCGAAAAGAGAAAATCTCTATGTAAAACTATCAAAATGTGAATTTGGTAGAACATCGTTGATTTATTTGGGTTGTATTGTAGGGGGTAGTGAATTGAAGATAGATCCCTCTAAGGTTGAATTCATTGTAAATTGGCCTAAGCCCAATACTTCTATAAAAGTTAGAAGTTTCTTAGGGGTAATGCAATATTGGATAAAGTTTATTGCTAACATTTCTTTGATTGCAACTCCTTTACATGCTTTGACAAGTGTGAAACATGTGTTTTAGTGGGGAGTCAAACAACAAAAAGCGTTCGACACATTGAAATAAAGGATCAATACAACGCCAGTACTAGCATTGCAATATCTTCAACATCCATTTGAGATCAAGATAGATGCAAGTGAATATGCCATGGGGGTAGTATTGATGCAGCACAAAAGGCCTATATTCCATCATTCTAAGACATTTACATCAAAAATAGTTAACTATCCTATATATGATAAAGAATTGTATGCATTAGTTCAGAGTGTTCAAAAGTGGAAACATTACATGATGGGTAAAGAAACAATCATACACACAAATGATCAACCACTACAATACCTACACTCACAAACTAGATTGCAACAATCATGACATTACAGGTGTATGGATTTTCTACAACAATTTCATCTTGTTATTAGATATAAGAAGGGCATACATAATAAGGTTGCAGACATGTTATCAAGACCAATTATAAATGCATCCACAATACTTAAGCATAATTCAGTAATTCATGAAAGTTACATTGAATAATATGCTCAAGACACATATTTTAAGGATGTATATGCAACTTTAAGTCATGGCAGACAGGTAGAAGAATTGGATTATTTCATAAAGGACAAATTATTATATCATTTAGTAAAGTTATGCATTCTACAATCTGAAGGAGTTAATATGATTCGAGAAGCACATACTTCTCTCATATTAGGTCATTTTGGTGTAAGTAAAACAGTTGCACAATTACAAAAATTTTGCTATTGGCCACGAATGACTGAGATGGTTTCTAGATATATTAAAGGATGTCCTATGTGTGCTACAAGCAAGCCAAGTAATACAAATTTAGGCTTGTGTACTACACTTCCAATTACTTTTTGTCCTTGGGAAAGTGTTTCCATGGATTTTGTTGGGGGATTGCCAAAGTCTAGAAAGAGTCATTATTATTTATATGTAGTTGTGGATAGGTTCAGTAAGATGTGTATTTTGACACCATGTAATAAATAGGTCACAGCTGAACAAACTACAAAGTGGTTCTTTCAAAATGTATGGGTTCATTTTGGGTTACCCACTTCTATTGTATCCGATCGAGATGATCGATTTGTTGGGAAATTTTGGTCAAGTCTATGGGAGTTAATGGACAAAAACTTAGAGAATAGCACGACATTCCATTCGCAAATAAATGGTCGGAAAAAGGTGGTCAACAAGACAATGATACAGTTTCTTTGAGGATATTTCAGCAAGCACCCCAAACTTTGGGATGAGCATTTGTGTTATGTGTAGCATGCTTACAACCGTGCAAAACATTGTTCTACTTAGAGATCTCCTTTTGAGACTTGTTTTGGTTTTGTACCAATGTCTCCCTTGGATTTTATCTTTCGTAAAGACATAGTAGTTGATGGACACAGTGATGTGGACAAAGCAACCAAGTTCATTGAACAAATCCAGGAAATTCACTAGGCAGTACAGGAACAGCTGGAAAGAAGCCAAGTAAAGTATAAGGCATGACATGACAAGCATGGAGTTGAGCATAGTATTCAAGTTGGTGATCAAGTTTGGTTGTACATTAGCAAAGAAAGATTGCAAGGGGAAGGTAAAAGGTTGAAACCAATTAGACATGGTCCTTTCAAAATACTTGACAAAATTGGTGAAAATGATTTTCGCCTAGATCTACAAGCTTACATGAAAATCTATTATGTTATAACTATTAAAAACTTGCGATTGTATGAGACCTCATTGATTGAGGATCCCAAAGAGCAAGGTCAAATACCTTCAATTGAATATCTTTTGCCTAAGTATCTCAATGAGCTACAGGAGGACACAGTTCTTGACAGGAGGATAAGGACTTCGCAATGGGGAAATGTTGAGTATCTTCGAGTTGGACTCAAAGGTACAAATCCAAGTAAAACATGATGGATAGAGAT